>VYZT01001428.1:53301-156385 GCA_013400735.1 Pomatostomus ruficeps | reverse complement strand
GGGCCGAGCGGGCAGCGGGGCCGCGCTCCGCCGCTGCCACCCCCGCGGAATCGCTCGGCCCGGCCCCGCGGCCCCGCGCAGGGCGAAGCGGAGCTCCAGCAGCGCTCCCGGCCCAGCAGCGTCAGGAAATCCACACCACCGCCCTCTCCCCCGCCCCATGCACGCTCATGCACGATAAATGGTTCAGCCGGCACCTACGTGTTTTGAGGAAGACAAAGTCATTTTCTCGGAGTCACTGTGCCCAGGAAGCATTCCCTAAATGATCGGCCTTCCGTGTTTGGCCTGTACCATCTCACGCTGTTTTACAGCACGTTATCTGATTGCACCCGCTGCGATCCAGGGCTCAAGCCTGGCCTTTCATAGCTCTGAATCCTAGGCGACAGCCAGTATTAAAAAGAAAGCTTTAGACCTTCTTTTAAAGATACATATTTTGTCCAAGACAACTATGACATCTCATTTTCAGCTGCTTTTGTATCATCCCATTTTTTTCAGAGATGACAAGACAAAAGAGAACCCACACTCAACCAAAACTCTTCACTGAGCACCATTACAGTACTTATAAAATAATAAGTTTGAAAGTTTCGCTATAAATTCACCAAACTAAGACCAGCACACTTTGTTCAGAAAGGATGAGAGTCCATTGGAAAACTTTTCCTCTTAAGAAAACATACAAAACAGACACACAGGAGAGAAAATCAGGAAAAAGAAACATTACAAACATTTTTCTAGTGGTTGAATCCCTGCTCTTTTCCATGTGCATATGATCAATATGCATGATTGAAGCTTGCCATTCAAATGTAATATTTCCTGTAAATTTAATTTTACTGCAATAGCAATGAAGACACCGGCTGTTAGCAAGCACAGCACTACACTGGCCATGTCACGATACACAGAGGTGACGCTTGTCTCTCTGTCATCACTATAGCAGCTGTTGCCACCTTCAGTTTCCCAGCTGTTCAGCTGAACTGGGATACAAGCTGAAAAAAATGCAACTTGCATTATAGTTATTGCATGTAGTGTAGCTGGTAACCTGTCTGACATCTCAGAAAAATATCAGCTCTAGTACTGCAGACAAAGCATTAACCAGTATAGAATCTGGAAAAAAAACCATTGAAGAACTGGATTTCTCAATTATCTAAGCGCATTTATAACACCTTCTTACAAGCTTACCATCATACATTCAAAACACTGATTAATCTTCACATCTGTGGTACAAGAAAATCTCTTTACTGAAGCCTTCAGAAAGGTCATGAGGAGGAAAAGTGTGGAGCAGCCAGTGAGGGAGCTCACGTTAGCATGTGACACTGTCTGATACCCAAATGTGATTTTTTTATTCAAAGTAATAACAGATTATTCTAACAGGACTTTGGAATAAAGAAAAATAGTACTGAACAAGATATTCTGGAGAGAGCAATGGAAACATTCATTAAAAAACAGGCACTAAGACTCAAACACGGCAGACCGAGTTTAAAAGCAAAAACCAACACCCCTCCCAACACTATTTCGTGAGAGAACTACAGGTACTGTGCTTCCACAATATCTCTTTGCACGTCCTTTATCTTCTGCAGTCAGAGCAAGGATTATGGCTAATGCCCTTCTACGGGCCAAAAAAGGGACAAAACCTCGCATGGACAGCGGTTTCCAGAACATGCTCCACCGTGCATTTCCACGTCCCTAGGGACAGCGATCAGCCTGCAGCACCTCAGTCACTCACAGGCAGGGAACTGCTCCCTGACTGCCTGGCAACTGCTTCCTTCTGAACTGCCATTAAAAGCCACGAGAATTGGGTGCATCGTGAGAAGAACTGAATGTTAAATGCAAGGCTCCCAAGATATTCTCTAAAAAAACACACAAACCAAAAAACCTGTATACACAGGACCTGAAGTATTAAAATTGCCAAGAAAATCTGGTTTGCAAAACAGTCTTTTATTGTATCCGTGCCACACATACTAGTGAAAAATAACACTCCTAAAAAAGGAAAAGAAAAAGAATGCTACCTTTCCACAACATTTCTTTTAAATAAAACTTCAAGTACTCTTACATTAGTACAAAAAAAATTCCAATCTATCTGCCCCAACAGGCCACCACAACACACAGTAGATAAAACACAGTGGTTACAAATGTCTTCTCTTGTTATTCTGTGGCAAGGCAAATGGAGGGAAATGTTTCTATGAAAAAATACTGTGTGCGTAGGAAATTGTCACAATTTTCTTCCACATGGATACAAATGATTATACTTGAATTTGAGGCCGTGGTGGCTTGAAATTATATAACAAAATAGAAAAATGGAAAACTAATATCATCCCCTACACCCTGTTTTAAAGGCAGGCACTACCAAGATTAAGGAGACTCCACAGTGTTGGTAGAGGATAATTACTGTACAAGCCATAGAGCTATAATTACCTTAAGACTAAAATAAAATGCTACCGTCCTCCTAAGGCATAAACAATAATGTCTGCAAACAATATGTACACATCATACATATTTAAAACAAGACTTAATATAAACAATAATGAACAGTATATACATGTCTCAATTTTTCTTCACTGTCTTGAAATACAATTTAACTACACAAGTGATGCAGCAACATATATATAAATGTACTTGTAACTCTACAGTAAAGTTTAATTTTTAGTGCCTTTACAGCACATCAGTGTAAACAGTTTTACTTGGCTTTGTTTTATATTTTAAAACATTCCTTGTTGTATTTTCAACATTTAAAGCAATTTTCTAGTTCTTCCTTTTCACAGAAAACGAAGATTCTGAATGCTGTATAATCATAAATAATTCATAAAATTAAATACATTCACTAAAAAATAAACTACAAAGTAAAAAAAATGAAAAATAGATATTTATTGAAAGGGAAAAGAGAACCATTTCCCCAAGTAGAGCTCTGGTGGTTGAATATTCAGTGCGTTTTGATAAATTGCTATTGCACTATAACACCCCTTTCTTTGAAATTCTTTGGGTGTGCTTCCCTGTTCTACCTAAATTAGTTTGTTAAAACACACAAACCAATAACAAAGGGGCCATGGTTGCTGTAGTAGGAGTGAAGCCTTTAAAACTAGTATCACAACTGTGATATTTTAAAGGAAAAAATTAGTTACATATGTGCCTTGCACTTCCATGTAAATATAGTTCACATTGCTGGTCTTATCAGTCCTCATTCAATGGAAAAAAAAAAGAAAAGAAAAAAAGAGTTCTAGTAGCTTCAGCTCACTTTGAAAATCTCTGTCCATTTTTTCTCAAAATACTTCCTCATGTTGTGGCCAGCCCTGCCTATGTCAGAATCATCTTCATTGAAAGTTTCACAGTTGTCAAAAACAAGCCTGACATCCAGCGAAAATGCTTCAAGATTAGGGTACCTGAAAGAAGAAAAAATGAACGATTTTTGAAACACAGAGAATCAAAGGGGAAAAATATTTTGACTACATGAGAAAATATTTAAATAAAAATTTAAATTAGAATTTCTAACAAGAAAATGAACATCAGTGAAAGGAAATACTCTCTGGTCACTGTTTTGTTGTTTTCCTCAGAAGTTTTGTAAGGTAGAATCTCATGCCTGTACTGGAAAACAAACTTCTAGAAAACTAATTCCTCCTTCTCTTCAACAGCTTTCCAGTTAAAATGCTATGGCTATTTTCATTTATGCATCTATTCTTGGGCTCGGGGTCCTCTCAAAGTGTTGAACAGAGCTGGATTTATCTAAAAGAGGAACAAATGGGTACAAAAACAGGCTGCCCGGATAATCCTATGATGCTGTCTTTGCTAATTCTCTTTATTACCCCGAACATATCCCTGAACGGCCCAGAGAGTGTTCCAATATTCACAGGAATTATTAAAAGAAGAATAAAAGTTACAAGTCCACTGATATGAGCCCATGGGGAGCATTTCAATCTCGTATTCATGTGAGGAAAGGCCTGAGAGGTTCAAAGCTCCCTGTGGTGTCCTAGGGAAGCTGCTCCGCGGGGAGCTGACAGACACGGCAGAGGGTCCCTGCTCACAGACTCGCCAGAGCCCCGGGGCACTGACCAGGCGGGAAGGCAAACAGACGCACTCAGAGTGCTCTTCTTTTGTAAAAACCTGTGCAGTCTAATTGTAGACAATAAATGATTAACCACCACTACAGGGGTGTTACCCCAAGAGCTGGCAATTCACCCCACAGCCACACCGTTTCCAGGGGCTCCACTGGCTTAAAGCCCACACAGCTGGTTCTGTCTGACACGCAGTAACACTGAGATGTCTCCATGAGAAAGATGAGGTAAAAAAGCTTTCCTGGTGATTGTGTCAGAGCCGAACAATATAGTTTAGCTAATTTAAAAAATGTATTCTATTTCAGTGCTTAAATATTTTTAAAATGTAAAGTAAAATCTACAATAAGTTTACTTACTGTCCACTACTTAGCTTGTCTCTAATGGTAGAAAAGTCCATAGGTTTTTTAATAACTTTCTTATAACCAGGAACAAGTTTCAAGTTTACAGGAAGTAAGAAAGGCCAGGCATCTTCATGAGTTTCCAATTCTGAGAGAATCATGCTGAATAAAAACAAGGTTTCAAATCAGTATTTTTAACTGTTCATACCCGCACAGAGTGGTTTCATTATTACATAAATTCATTATACACACAGTGTGCATATATACATACAAATGACAAAGACTAGTGCTCCTGTTCCCCAAAACAGAGACAAGAAGATCAAGTACTACTTGTTCAAACGAGACTTACCCCTAAATTCAGCATCTGACACTTTACCTGCATATAGCCAGGTCCTTGGTGTCTCCATCTCTCTTAGGTTTCTTAACAGCAGTGCAATTTTCTTGCTTTAACTGGCTTACAGAAACGTTTTCATCCATTTTTCTTTTTTTAGGGTCTGTTTTTCCTCTTTTTAAGGCAGTGCTTGTTGTTGCAGAGTCTTCATCCTCTGTTTCTCCTGCTAATTTCCTGCTTTTCTTTTGTTCATTACATTTTTTACCTTTAATTTGAATTTTTTTTATCTTTAGAGTTTGACCACTTGCCTACAATACAGAGAACTGAAATAAGTATGACCTAGAAATTACAGAAACCTCTGTTTCTCACAGACTGACAGCAACGAAGATCAGACACAGAAGCACCAAAACAAATTAGATGTTCAATATTAGAGATTATTCACTGTTTGTTCTTCTCTGAAGACAAATAAAGCTCAGAAACTCCTGGTACTAGTGACTTAGGCTCTCAGCTTGTGACAATACAAAAGCAGCTGGCATTCAAATTGGTACAACAATACCTGCTAACAAACCAAGCTGGAATAGTTTTGGACAAGCATTAGTCCATTCCTAAATGACTGATATAAACATAATAAAAAAAAAATTTACTAAGTTTTTTATCTGCTTTTTCTTTTAAAACAGAACCTAAGACACTGGTCTGTTAACACTTCATGACGAAATCTGAAAGACAAATACTGAATAAATTTTTAAAAAGAAATTAAAAAATAATGAACAAGTCACTTGCGGCAGTCCCTCCGAGCTGACAGGAGCGTTACCTTGGCTATGCAGGCAGGACAGAACCAGTCCCCATCTGGGATGGTGCTGATCTTGGGTCTGTGGCAGTAGGTGTGACAGCCTTTATCACAACCATCACAAAGAAGCAGCAGTTCCTCATTATCTCCCTTTCGACAAATTTGGCAGTACTGTAATTCATGAAAAATGGGTTTAATTCAATTTTTAAAATCTGAAACACATAAATGGTACCTAAATTCCCCTTCTCCTTCAAACACACAAATTCACTCTCAAAATTACTTTCATTTTACTCCAATCAGAATCTGCTAATGATCATATCCACAGAAGAATATATGGAGCATGTAAGAACTAATTTGGGGAACACGCTGCAAAAGCAATTCATTTATTGAAAAGGACAGGTGTCCCCACAGCACACAGAACAATAAACACTTTTTATAGTTCATTGATGTCTGTGAGAAGTAAAGGTATACCTATCGAAACCTCTTGGCCCAGACATCCTACCTCAGAAATCTTCTCGTCATTGATGCCCATACTGCATATGTACATTGCTACTTAATACGGAACATTTATACAAGAGTATTTCCAAATAATAATTGGTAAGGATCTTATCCAAGGGCCACCATGAACAAATTCAGTAAAGAAAAACAAATTATTCCAGCACTTCCTAAAATTCACACTAACTTAAAAATATCTAAAGGACTGTCATTTTCTTACATACATTGTGTGATTTTGCTAATCCCTTACTTCTGGACATCTTTCTCAGGAACTTAAAAAATCTTCAGGTATTTTCGCCCAATATGTATGTTTCCTGATTTCACAGAATATTCTGAGTTGGAAGGGACCCACAAGGGGCATCTCTTAAGTGAACGGCCCATACAGGGATCGAATCCGTGACCCTGGCATTCTGAGCACCCAACTGTGTGCAATTAAATGCAGACAACATTTAAACCAAATTAAGAGTGATACATTTTTTCCTGAATAATAAATTACTTCATCTTGAAATGTTCTAATGCCTTTCCAGGTGCTCCTACCAAATTCATAAGCTTCTTGCTCTAAAGGTACTGCTTTAAACTAACAAGCTATATAAACTCAAAAGTACGGCCTGGTACTTTTAAATCATCCTTTAATTGTCCAGATGTAATTAGAATATGTATAGGACCGACAGAAATTAAAAAATTAGGAAAAGGACCACAAAAGGAAGAATCACTTTTGTCACCTACTACACAACACTGGTCATGCTCGCTTACATCACAGTCACTACTGCTGTAGTAATAATTGTGTTTTCGTAAGTTTGAGGTTGAGAGGTCCATGCAAATTGTGACAGATCCCCTGTGCATGCTTTTTCTGGGTACGCAGTTAACACAGACTGAGTTGCTAAGTGTACAAGGAAACAGGTACTTCAGCCCGTCTGCTCACACTTGCCTAATCTGTACGTTCAGTTGTGAGAACTCGGAATGCAAAGAAGTCGTGTACTCAGAGCACCTCAACTTCCTGAAAAATTAAATCCCTGATGAAGGATGTATGACGTTGAACCTCCATAAAACTTGTGTCATGGGTGAGGTTAGGAACACGCCATTAGAAAGAGTCTTTCATCAGACGAAACAAGAAATGATTCTCTTTTACCTTGATGTCATCATCAAAGAATAATTACCGTCTTAAATAACGTAACCATTTACAAGAGCTTTTGATCTTATCAAGTTCGGGATGCTGAATTTGGCACGCAAGGGACAATCTTCTCCATTAGGCTTATTCACCTGTGCACAGTGTGCAGTTTAACTGTGTGAGGTTTTACGTGAAGTAGTAAGAAATGCATTATTCACCACGGCAACTCAAAATGCCTGCAGTCAGAAAACAGGATAGAGCAAAACCAGTTTAGATACTTACAACTTTCATAATGGATTTCTCCCACGCTATTGATTTCTGTAACTGCTGAATGCACAGAGCTACCTGGGCAGCACTGCGCGCTTCTGACAATGCCCTTCTCCACACCCTGAGCCCTGGAGCAATATCCTCTTCAGTTCTGCATTGAAATACAGGGAATTTAAGTAGGTCACACCCGTGTTTGCTCGTGTTTAAATGTGGAACAATCATTAACACATTGAAAGCCAAGCAATGACAAAACGTACACAGCCAATAAGTATAAGGTTTAAGCAACTAAATTTCATGTAGTGCACAGACTGTGGCTACGTGCCTCAAAGCTTAGTCACAACCAGTTAAATGTAAGATAACTTTGCAAGATTATTAACAAACGTAACAAAAAAAATCTTTACAAAGCACCATGCAGAATAACATGATCCACATGGATCACAGACATACAAGAAAGTACATAGATAACAGGCAATAAGAAAATAGGCTCCAATTAGCAAAGAAGCACAATAATTTTTCAAGTTAATCTCAATAACCTACCCGTCACCATCACCACTAATAGATGGTGCAGGAGCAGGGACAGTAACTGTGCCCACATTATCCAGTTTGATCTGAATGGTGGTACTTAAGGGGCTCTTCAGATACCTTCGCTCTATGTTCCGCTCCAAGTCAGCGAGCCTGGTTACAGCTATATCTAGAGGGTTGTCACTCCTCCGCTCTAGAGAGCTGGCACTGCCTTCTCCGCCTCCAGCACAATCTCCATCGTGCTTCTTGTGCAATCTAGTAACTGACTTATGTTCACGATATACCAAGTCGTCTCTCTCTGATGCAGGTTCAGGACACAGCCAACCCTATGTCAATAGAAAGGTTTGTGCATTTATTGGTTGCTGTTAACTCAGTGTGTACACAGAGGAACTGTTTTATGGAATCAAACTAAGTAATTGAAGCGCTGTTTCCAGGAGATCTTGGTTACTTGTAATCCATCTGTAGAGACATTTTCCAAAATATCCAGAGAACTAAAATAATTAATCAAGAAATACAAGCATTACCAGACTTTCTGAAGGGACCTTTCTGCAACAGTCTGCATTCTTATCCCCTTGTGAAGTATCCTGTTCTACTGGTCGAAACATCAGAACAGGTCTACCTGCTCAGCAGGCCCAGGAGACAGTATGAGGACACAGGAAAATAACACCCATCTCACGCCAAAAACCAGAGCCCCAACACTGCGCCCCTACTGAAACCAAACACACGCAACTTGATAACCTTACACCCACCTTGGAAAAATTCCAAAATCCAAACAATTCTTAACTCTATCACACTCATAACCATCACATGTTCTCCATGGCTCTACAGTACTCGAGCAGATTATTCTGATGCACTGGTAGGCATTTCTGAAAGCACTAACAGCAGCAATCACACAAACCAGGCAGAGCTGTGGCAAACCCCCCGAGAGCTCTGCAGTCTGTATGAAACACAGTCTTTGCTTTCAGAGAAAGTTAACAAACACCCTCCAAGTCTGAGCCATTCTGAGCATCTTCAGCTGAAGACTGAACTGCAATAAAATATTTCAAACACAAATCTCCGTGATACTGCACAGTGTATTTGTTTCATTTGCAGGCAATTGGGATGGAATAAGAAGGCACTTACCAATACACAGGAACGGCTATCTGCTTTAAATTCTTACCACTTATTTTAAAGAGACATTTTACTGAAAGTTGGTTTTACCTTAACTTGTAAACTAGCTGATGCAACTCTCCTCTCTAGATCTTCCACCTGCTGAAGAATAGCAAGATCCATCTCCATAGCTTGTTCTTCTACTGACCAGTTTTCCACAACATCCCGAGTTACCTGGTTATCTTCATTTTCATTGATATCAATAATTGCAACTGTATTTGAGAATCACATTTTTATTATTTTAATTAGCGTAACAACTGCACTGGTAAATTCAAGCTGATTTACCTGTCACTCCAGTCAAATGCTGAAGAACTGTTGCAAAAGTACACTATTCTTAAAATACCCCATATGGACAACAAATTCTGTATGCTTTCAAACTTGCAATTTAAAGGCAAGAAGGGGAAGGAGAGGCCGAGTGTTACAGAGATGGAAAGAGCTTCGGAAGGTTACCAGAGCTTAAGAAGGTTACTTACACCACTAGAACTGTTTATATTAAACGGCATTTCTCCAATCCAGTAACTTTCCAGAACAAGGCTGGTGAAAAGGCAACTACAGATAAGGAGACTTTCACCTTTCTTCTCCACCCATTATTTTAACTCTCCTGCCAAACACATCTCAAAGAGCTCTATGCCAGTTGTCTGGTGCCCAAACACCACGTGCAACATAAATATCAACTACCTACCATCCTTGTTTTTGATGCAGGCCAGAGTGATATAATCCATGTGTTTCTGTATTTGCTTTTGTAAGGCCTTTTCTCGTATTCCCCTGAGATGCAGCACTTTAAGCAAAGATTTTAGGTCCTCTGGATCAGTAATCCTCCACCACCCATACTGCATTTCTAGATCAAGACAAGCATATAAACACTTTGCAGGTGCTTTTTTTGTGTGATCACACACAATCATATTAGAAAATCAATAGGCAAATTATTTTTAAAAAATGTAACATCATAGAGGCACTGCAGAAATCATCATCTTATTGTTGCATTACACCTACCTTCTGGTATAGGCTTTGGGTTAGGATAATCTACAGGCTTGGCTACTTCAGCTGCTGTAGAAGGGGTAGAAGCTATTTTTTCAGCTTGTAGTGCTGGTGATTCACTTTTACTTGCAGGAACACTAGATGCCAAGAACGAGTTACCATTCACTTCTGATAATCCCAGCCCTGATCCAAGAGCAGGCAGAGGAGACGGAAATGGAACATTTGAAGTAAGAACTCCTGTAGACCATCCACAAAACTGCAGTCCCATTACAGGCAGTCCCGTCTTCATCTGCTACAGAGCACAACTACCATTACTATAACCAAGAAACCTGAATTATGATTAGGATGCTATTTGTCAAACAATAATCAAAACACAAAGAAAGCCTTTACTCAGTACTTCAATTACTTTCAGAAAAACTATTAAAACCCTGACATGTAATGCTTCTTATTAGGGCCTGGTTAATGCTAAAAAACAATGGCTTTTAAAGGTAGGGTGTGCACGTTACACTTCCAAACTCTAGTTTTTATTTACTTGCTTTTCATTTAATACCAGTGGCCAACACCCTAAAAGACAAATGAAATTCCTGAAATACATGTACAAAATATCATACACTGGCTGACTTGACACATCATAATCTAGAATTATACAACCTCTGTAGTGAGTTACGAGCATTTAGGAATGAAGATCTCATGATCGCAGGTCTGCGACAGAATTTGTCTAAGCAGACATCCTGCCCAAATAAGCTCTGCAAATTCAAGCTGTTCAAAAGTTAATGTATTTACCTGCAGGGGTGACAAAGCGAAAGGACTTAACCCCATGGGACTCTGTGCAGAGGCTGAGCCCAGGAGGGGAGATGGAACAGGCGACGGTGACTTTGACGGTGGATGTGACTGAGGAGTGAGTGGGGCTGGAGTGTCCACGTGGGTCACCGAGGTGTCATCGCAGGGCACCCGCGGCAACAGGCTGAACCACTGCCTGCTCTTCTCAGTCAGGGTCTTTAACAACTGATCATTAGGGATTAGTGCAGAACTGTAAAACTTTCCGGCCCCACTCGCATTAGGACTGAAAAGATTATTGGAATCAGACTTCTCGATGGAGCTTTGTGGCGCGGGGGGCTGCAGACTGCAGAGAGAGTTCTTTGAGTTACCTGGGTAGGACAAAGTGCAGCCATTTGCTGCACTGCCATTAGGTTTTGGGGACATAGTGTCCGACTCAGGTGGCATTTTTGCTACCTCTAACAGTTTGCTTAATTTTGAAAATGACCCAGGCTTTTGTAAAAACAGGTTAGTACTGTCCTTCTCTTTCAGATTTTCCTTTTGCTCACAGTGAGTTGTAGCTAAACAATGTAATTTTTCTTCTGTTTCAAATTCTTCTTCTTTGATGTGCATACTTTCTTCCTTTTTTAACTTCTCTTTTTCTTTTGCAATTTCTTCTAGACCTAGAAAGGTACAAGAGGCACAGATTACCTGTAACAGATAAACTATTTTATGAAGTTTTTATAATCATGGCTTAAATTAAAAATTACTGCATTTTTGGCTCAACATGTTAGATTCCCACGTCTTTGGTATTGTTGCTGTTGTTAATGAAATCCCTTCTCACTTTACAGAGCACTGTTTTAAGACAGGTAAGTGTATGTCAATTATTTTCTTTGTGTACCATTTCCAAAGCATTTGGGGATTCATCTGGTTAAAATAAATGAAATACAGCAACCCAAAGAAATGCAACCAGCACCTTCTGTACGCAGCTACTCGTGCAAAACAGTTCCGAACATGGAGCGTAAGCTACTGCGAGCAGGAGACAGAGAAGAAAAAACTTTTTGTGCTACTCATTTTAGAAAGATAACTTGATGATCAAGGTTACATTTAGGGGAAGTTCTGTGGCTTATTTTTGGGCCCAAAACCAGGCTCAAATTTCCTACTGTGCTGTACTGTGACAGTTAATTAAACAGCTCTCTAGAATGATGCAATTCTCATGAGATCATGCAATTCGGATTTGCATCAGATTTTTTTTTGTTATTTTTGAGGGGAAAAGTGTGAGAGTAATGAGGTTTAGGTTCATCTATATGAAAATTAGAAATGAGTCTTCTGTGGCTAAAATGAAGGTTTATGTTTAAAAATTCTAATACCAACAAAAAAGCCAGATTAATATATAATTTCTGCATCTATCCAATTAAAAGTGTGTGAAAAATTCAACCACAGTTAATATACAACTGTCACAACCCCAAAATTACATTTTGGTTTTAGCAATTTCAGCAATTGTTGGTTAAAGAAAGATGAATTGGTAAAATAGACACTAAATCATGTGGTTGATTAAAAAGCCAGGTACTTCACTGCATGAAAATAATTGTCATATTTTTGCAGACATCTATCGTATCTTCATGCACAGAACAGTCTGTGCATTTGCAGAAAACGTAACAACTGAGGATGAAAATTTTTTTGTGCGTTCTATGGCCCTCCTAATTTTCATATAGAGAGGTCACTGCCATAGGGAAAGGTGAAATAATTCAGGAAGAGTCAAAAAACTTGGCAAGGATGTAAATACAAAACAGAGTAACATGTAGAAGTGTAACAACTGGAAACTTCCAAAATACCAATCCTCATTTTGAAAGTGTTACCTGACCTTTCAGAACCAGACAGAGGTACCAGAGAACCACGTGAGCAGAGAGGTCTGTTGAGAGCAGCCTGCAGAGCACCTGGCTGAGGGTGACGGCCTTGCTGCTCAAAGCCAGCGCCTCTGGAGAGGGGCAGCACTGCTGGCCTCGTGTGCCCCTGTGTGCCACCACTCCTCCATGGCTCTTACCTTCGCCACTCTCCATGCCTTCCACAAAAACGCCGCCACACTGGGGCAGAATCCAGTACCGGCGCCTGTAGCGATCCTGACCAAACATCATGGAACGCAAACAGTGCGAAGCTTCAAATAACTTCTTTCTGTACTGGCTTTGTTGCTATTTGAAAAAGAGAGAGCATTACAAATCAGTGGGGGAAAAAAATCTCATTATTACAGAAAACATCTGGCTGCCGCACTGAACAGAAGTCAAGCGTCAGACAGGGAGGCCTTGCCAGACTCGGGACAGTGGTGGGTCTGTGGGCTGTGATGTTCTGTCCAAAACTGCTGCCTTGATTTTACAAAGCTTCCTTTAAAAAAGTCAATTAAAGCACTCCCTGGCTCAGCCTAAGTTCATCAGTTTTCTTCTAAAAACACACTGCAGTGGAGAACTCTGTCTTCTTAACCCTGACTCTCAAAACGCAGTGGATCAAAGATTTCACTGCACAAGAGCAGCTGAAATCCTAAAAATCACACAGCATCAGCAAATGGTAAACAGAGCCCTGAAGACAGATGACAGTGCAACTGCTGATGGGAGACTAATGAGATATTTTACCTGTTCATAAAAGAATGAGAACAATACACAGCAATAAATTCTGTCTTTGAACATAACACAGCTCTTTGATCGGGGCCAAAAGAAATTCAGTTTGTTTATTCAGTTCTTGCTCTGCTAAATTGACACTGCTGGGAGTCAGGTGGAATCCTGGACTGCTAATTTACTGCCATTTGGGACATGAGAGAAACCAACACACAAAGTCTCAAATGACAAATTTTCTAATAGCAAAGAAAAACATGGACCATGAGTACCCCTAATTACAGCATCACACCTTTCTCATTTACACTTCTCTTCCTATTCTATTGCTGCTTCTTTCAAAATGTGAAGCCCAGACAGCTCTGTACTGGCTTGGAGCACAACTGCAGAAATCAGCATGGAAAGGAGGGCATGAGAACCACAATCCATTGTGTAACTGAAATCACCGCTTCTCAGATACAAAATTCGTCATCGCTTTCCAAGATCAACAAACAGGAATGTATCAAGTAGATCTGGATAAAAATCACATTAGTTTTTATTCTCAGAAGGGCAAATACATTACCTATATTATTATTAACTGCCTTTTGAGTGACATCCACTCAGTGCCACCAGACTGAACTCACAATTCAGGTCTCATGAATCAGAGCATCATTCAAACTTTCACAAAACAGGACTAGATACTTATTTCAATTTATATTAAGTTGGAGCATTGAAAATTATGTTTAATATACTAACTCATGACATCCAGTGATCACATTTGTAGTAGAAAAAAGACTACTGATCTCTCACCTTTGTCAGTTTTTCGATCTGCTTCTCTAGTTCTTCAACACTTGCTGTCTGGTCCCCATCATCCTATAATCACCAAATACACTGTCACACCACATTTATTTCAGGATAAAATCACACTACTATGTCTTACCATTATTACAGGAGAAAGATGCAACAGAAGATGAGAGGAAAATACTAAAGAGAAAAAAAAGTTTGAATTGTGTGCTTGTGCAATATATTTCACTAGCAACAACATAACTGAAAAGAAGACACACCTTGAATCTTCTCAAACCACCCCAGATGTGGACAAATGAGAAAGCTCATGGCCAAATGTTTGCTGAAAACTGGAAGTACCTCAGTTTGTGCACGAACACAAAACCACTGCATTTAATCTTAGTTTCTATGAAGCTTTTTAGATAGTAAAAATAATTTTAAGTGTTTCTCATGCATGAAATATTAGCATCTCTTAAAATCTTATCAGTAAGTCTTTGGTCAGTCCACATTTGCATTTTATTTCCATATCTACATGAAATTGTAGAGCCACTTTAAAGTACAACTCTGCTATGAAAGTTACAGCATCAGTCCTGCTGGTCTTTGAAGAGGAATGCACTCATGATTAAGTCTGTTGGTGCCTTCCTCTCGCCTGTTTAAAAATGAGAGTCTTTTCCATGAGGAAAGTTTTAATATGTAATATATATAATATATATATTCTAGTACTTGAAATAAACCAGAATAACAGTGGAAAGGGCTATTCCTACTCTAGAAATTAGTTGGGTTTCTAACAAAGAGCGTATGCAAAGATCTGAGTTCACATAGGCTGGATACATGCATTGTTCAAACAAAAATCTTCGAACCTTGCACAAATGGATCGTTCTCTGGCAAACAGAAAACGCCCGGTGCAACACCAAGTGCACTGAACGCAGTATTTTCTATTGCTGGCCTTGCATCAGGTTCCATCCCGTGAAGCCTGTGCATTTCCACTGAAAACCAGCTCAACAAGCTAAAATCCTTCCTGTCTTGTATTGACACTAACAAAATCATCTTGTGATCAAATACAGTCAGGCAGTGACCACCTGGGAGAAGCTGTGAAAAAAATACACAGGGAGGTCACTCAAGCTTCACAACAGAGAATGGCAGATGTAACTGTACTCTTCTGTTTTTTAGTTAACAAAATAATAAAAACTAATAAAATTTAAAAACATTGGAGGAAAGTTATTCTTCCCCCTTTATTGCAACATTTCAGAGAAACAGTGCCATGTTACAGAAAAACAGAAGGAAAACAAGTTTTAGCTTATTGGCAAATAAAATTTCACTCTACTGAAAATTCCCCACCTCATCCTCACAAACTTCTGCCTTCTTTCCTTTTTTATCATCTTTGTCCTCTTCATCCTCATCATCCTCATCTGCCTGATCATCACTGTCGTCGTCGTCGTCGTCATCGTAGTCGCTGTCCCCTCCCTTCCGCCGGCGCTTGCGGCCGGGCGCGGGCGTCTCCAAGGAATGGGGCTCCTCGCCTCCGTCCCCGCTCCCCGCTGCATCTCTTTTTCCAGTTCTCTTGGCGTGAATGATTCGAAGCCTTGGAACACAGGAGAAAGGGTGAAATCATGGATTATGTCTGTAGCATAAACGTGAGACTGAAAGACAATCATACATTTCAGATTTAAATCAGAGCTTCTGTTCTATCGTGACACTGTATTTTTTCAATATTTATTGTCACTAGTCAACAAGAAAACCCCTTACGACTCTTGGTTCCGTTCTGAATAGACTTTGTTTCTCCCAGGTCAATTTTATTGTGCAACTGTTCAGAAGAAATGAAACACAGCAGGGATTTTAAGAAGTCAGGAAAGATGATTAGAAGAAAGAAAAATTTCAACTTTTTAATCTTTTATTTAATGCATTCAAGAACATGATGGCAAAATACCTGGGGGGTAGGAGGAGGGAGAAGGCAAAAATCCTCACTTGGAAGTATGAAATTATTTACACTGTATGGCAACAGCGAAGTTGGTTTATTTTATTTTTTTTTCAGATTTTTATGAACTTTAAATATTATTTGACTTTAGTCCTTTAGCTGATCTATTTGTTCTAGGATATACTTTTTGGGGGGGAATTTTAGTTACCTCAACCACTAAAGATTACTCAAACTGTCATTTTTCCTTTTATGAAAGAAAAGGGAAACTTACATACCAGTTATTATGGTTGTAGTAGACCTCCTTCTTCTACAAAACCCCTATAAGACAAGATTCCACACAGCAAAAATTACAGTTCCACCTATCAGGGAGCTTGCAGGCAAACATGCTGAACCACAGGAGGTGCAAATAGCCAGGCTGAACCAGTCACTTATCACGCAGACCAAAAACGCAACTGACTTAGAAGAGATTCATAAACGTGTAGGAAAGACAAAGATTTCGTAAGAGATGACTGAAGAAGGTAGGATGGGAAAAGCAGAACGGTAACGACAAACACAATTACCAGGACGTAATTTCTCCTTGTCGCACTCCTCTCTCTTCCCATCCTACAGAACAATATTCCATACAGCAAGTGGCTACAAGTACAGTGAGTGCTGTCCAAGTACCGGCTCCAGGGACACTGACAAACGCAGCAACCTCCTGAACTGCTGGCAAACCAGAGCCAGCTCGCAACTGCACGGGCTGAAACGAAGGCATCACTGTTCAACTGGGAGCAGCACTTCTTACAGAAAAAGACTGTTAGCCAAGAAATCATCAAGGGGACTTGAAAACTGCTGGGCTTTGGTTTTTTGGTGTGGTTTTGTTGTTGCTGTTGGTTTGGGTTGGGATTTTATGTACTGGTTAATCCACTGGAGGATTTATGAAGTTTTATACATTTATTTTTTCAAATCAAATGGGTGTTTACCTGTTTTAGTGATTGAAAATATTTTTTTAAAAAAAAATTCTCAGGCCTCTCAGTGAATTTGGAAGCAAATAAGATTTTCAGGTGTGGAGCAAAAACCCTTAGTCGCACTGAGGATCAATACCACTCAGGCTACTGAATAAAGTTCTTCAGCAAACGAATTTCCTTTTCATGAGGATAACTTCAAGCCATCAAACCTCTTCGCATGGACAGGAAATTCCTGCCCATACACAGGAATTAACTACCAAAATCACTAGTCAATGACTGGATTGACTGCTGCAGCGCTGGATGATTTCAGAGACAATTTACACTGAGATAATCTTGAAGACAATTCAGTAATAAAGCTGGCAAGTGAATGTTCAATGACCTGCCAACACCTCTTTCATACCTAAAGGGAATGAGAAGAAACAAAAAGGCTGCTTTTGCTGAAAGCAAAAATAAAGATGTAATGCTGTCAAGCACTAAAGGAAGCGTGCACGACACTGCAAATTATCGAGGATGCAAATGAACCAAGGATGCTCTCCCTTGGGAGCAGCACAAACATAAGAGGGCAGCAGTCTGCACCCAAAGCAGTGCAGAGGCAGAAACCAATGCCAGCGTAACATTAAAAATGTTCAGTTATTTCAAGAAGCACCATAACTCTCCTGTTGCTACCGACACATATGGCTCACTGAGAGAACAAAACCCTCACTTTAGGAAACTGCTCTTTCTCACTTTCAGGTGTGAACCAAACCTGCACCTGCAGCTGCTGAGACAATCAAAGTCTACCGGCCGATACAAAGAGCGGGTGGCCCATCAGAGAACCAGATGACTGACTTCAGCCTGCTCTGTTCTGATCTATGATGTTCACTAGACCACAGAAGGATAATTCACCTTCTGACTTCACTTTCACGCTTCCCTGTAATTTTTGCATGTAAGTATTAGGTAATACCAAGGCAAAGAAATTCTGAACATTGTACTTTTAATGTACTTCACCTTGTGTCTCAAATATTGAAAGTTCTGCAAAGCAGCATTAGCAGTTCCTACCCAAACTCGGGGTGTAATTTCTCCCCTTGGCAACGCTGGTTTTCATATATCATCATCATTTACAGGTGAAATGGTTTCATTCAACAGAAATTAACTTACAGGGAGCACACCATTACACTGGCATGTTAAAAGAACACTGTTGCAGTGAAAAGCTTGTTTCAAGTCTTGCAAAAAACCAAATTACTACCTAATTTTTTAAGAGGCTCTACTTAATTTTTATTCTGGTTTATGTTGATCTGGTTACAAAAGAGATGCCAAAGACATGTAAGGGAAATGGAAGTGCTGAGACTTTGATTATCTAGTTAAAAAAAAAAATCACAGAATCATCTCAGGTGAGACAGTCTTCTGACCACAGCTGTCACACAGAAAGCACAAAGAAAGATGAATTGATTGTATGAGATAGGTACCTTTACAAAAGAGCTTAGTAGGAAGATTCACATGTAAATGTGATAGAGAAGGAATTAGATGCAACCTCTCATTGACCATCAGCTAAGCAGAACCAGTCCAGGCAGTTCAGAATTCAACTTCCAACCATACATATTACACTTACTAAGATCCTTGAGGGAAGGAGAAGAGGAGGGAAGATTGAGGAGAAGGGTGAGAGGGAAAGCATCCTTTAAAACAAAATGAAATTATTTCCTTATCCAACCTGGGATTTCAGTGGTGCTTATTTGTATCTGTCAAGCACAGGCTTTTGTATTTGTTTTTGCCCTCCTGCCCAGCTGAGAAGCTTATGGCACTAAAAAGTGAGAACGTAAGCACAAAAAAATCCCTCATCAAACACATCTGATGCAGACAGAATCTCTTCCCATCCTGCTCGGATATAATTCCAGCCAGCCTGGACACAGCGGTTTGAAGATGAGCGACAGCAAACACTGGCAAGGCAGGCTGAGCTCCAATGAAGCCATTCCTCATCCCCTACACACCTCCCACGAGAGGGGCACGTGCTGAGGGGCACAGAGAGGGCTGCGGGCACGTGGAAAGAGGCCACAGCTGCTGGCCACACAGAGAGTACTCAACTAACCAGGAATTCCCACACAAAACTGTTTGGGACTGGGATGGTTAAAAATCAGACCAGGATGTGAATGGATGGGGAAGGTAACATGCAAGAATGAAGTCTGGAAGCAGAAAAAAATAGGAAAAAGATGACTGAAGTGTACAGATTTCTTTTCAGAGAAGCCCTAGAACAGTTGCAAGGGTTTATGGAAGCCCCAACTGACATAGTAAAGAAGAAAATATTGTTTAAAATTGATCAAGGAAGGCTCTTCTAAAACCTTCCTGGAGTTCATCAGAAAAAGTGGAAAATACAAAAATTTTGCATCAAAGGTGAGAGAGATGAATCAAGCCCAGTGAATTCAAATAAGCAGGAAAGCAACATTTCTGAGCTCTGCTGCGATACTTGCACTCAGAAATAGGGAGAGCACTACTGGAACCTGAAATCCACACAAGGGGAAAAAAACAAGAAATGAAGAAATGATTGTAGCAAGGAGGAGGAACTCGGGACTTCAGGGCATTATGCTCACTATTTGAAAAGGAAGAAAGGAGAGATTACAAGGAAAGGGGAAGATCCTACCTCTACAAGTACTTACAGTTTGATGGAGGGAGAGAAAGGCAGGCCCTAAGAAGATAAGGACAGGGAAGGGTCCCGTTTCACTAAGGGTAAGTTGCCTACACCAGAACTTCAAAAACACTTTTTAAACTATATCCCATGGAGGGGACACAGATGAAGACAGGAAAAAAGTATCTGGGTTACCCTAAAGGATAAAATACATTAACTCTGTGCAGACTGGGATGTGCAATATTAGTAGAGAATTTCTTTTTATTGGGCTAATTTTTTCCTCTACCTCCCTCTTGTCCTTCTTCTTTACTTCTTTCCTTCTTCCTTCTGAGATACATTAAAGGGAAAAAATGGAGACATAAGATTAGAAACAAAAGCACCTAAAGCAAGGACTAAGAAAGGATTTATCGTTCCTAGCAAGAGGTAAAGATGACAAAGAAAAAAAAACAAACAGAGTCTGGCTATGCATTTTTACCCCCTGTGATTCATTAACTTTATGCCGTCCAGCTTCCTGATAGTTGGAGCCAGTGTGCTTGCTGTATGGAATTTTGTCTTGTAGGATGGGAGAACAGTGAATATGAAACTGACAACCCTTAGGAAGTTCCAATTTCACCTTAAATAGAAATACAAAAAATATCTCAAATCTTGCATTCTACATATGATCCCTAGCTACAGGGAACAACGTGACATTGACAGATGAGAAACACTACGATAACATAAATTAGCAAAGTTCAATTGGCAATTGTTGTACGAAAATCACGTTGTCTTAAAATGCCTTTCAGAATGAACACTGGTCGAAATAAACTTTGATTATGTCAATAGCAATTTTACGGCTCCTTTAATATTCCAATTAAAAAGTTTTTACTTTCTTCCAAAGAATACAAAATAGATTTGACTTTGCTCCAATTCTGAGGGACACTAACCCTCTGAATCTCATGCACCTTTAACAGACTGTAAAAGACTGGTGTTGCAACATTCGAAATCTACACCTGTCTTAATTAAGCAGCTTGATTGCTAATTTCTTGGTAAACCTGTAACTTCATCAGCTGACTGTGCTCAGAAACAATTCCCTATATGGCAGCGTATGTGAACAAAGGCAAAAAAGCAATATATTGTAATAATTAAGGAAATGAAACTTACTTCCGAAGTTTGCCTTCAACCATCCATTTATCTCTCCTTAAGTTTGACATATAATCAATGTTTTTATCAATTTCACTGTCAAAGATGAAAATAATCCATTAACTGTGAGCTTTTTTATCTTTTTCTGACAGACATTTACGTACAGACACTTTCCTCTCAAATAACTGTCTTGGGGAAATCATTAAATTTAAAATAAATCATTTTAAAGCTAGGAAATCACCATACTAGGAATGCCAACGTAGCACACTGCTGTACCCACGGCAGTCTATCCACACCTCAGCTTTCTTCCCACAGGAAGCATGGCATTCAGCATTTCTTTTCATAGTTCTAGTTCAGTGTCAAGCCTCCAATGTCTCTGCCACAAAGCATGGAGCCCTGTGCTGGAAGAACAGTTACCACTGCTCCCCCTGCGGCACTCCGCCCAGGATCCCGGGGATCCACTTTTCACTGCAGAGACTGAAGAACCAAAAAAGGGCTTCAGTACAGTCACTGTCTGCGAGCCCCCCTCTGAGGCACCCCAGAACATGGTGAATACACACTATTTCTGAACTCCAGTATTTTTATAAGTTTATTTTTACACACCTGTTTGGGAAAAATCTTACCTTACTACACTTTTGCTGCATGCTAACTCATTGACCAGAAAAGCGAGTACTGACGCTTTCTGAGCTGGAGAATGTGCCTGAAAAGCTTTTGTCTTCAAGCTCTCTGTCAGCTCCGTTTGCCCACAGTGAGCCTCCATGAAAATCTGCAGAATCTCAGACACATTATCTCGGTTGATACCAACATTCAGTAAGTGTTCCCCAAGAATAGTTTTAGCCTGAAAAGAACAAAGACATTTCAAAAATCGTGTTTTAAAAACACTGTTTTCCTTTGTAGGCTATGTTATTGTTTACAGAAGATAGTATAGGTTTGTTTGCATTTTTACATAAGGACTTTAAACATGATTGTCCTTTGAAACTATTCAAATGCAAATCTTAAATACCGTAACAAATTAGAATGTCTTCACTTCTAAGTTTTTAAAAACAGAGATAATATTAATAATAATTAAATGGATTACATGTAAAAAGGCACGGTCCAACTGAAAATTGATGAATAGTGCTTTGTACAATGACGCTGTGTAGAGCAGAGTGGAAGAAAGCCATGCTGGCCTGACACAGAAGGCCAGCAACAAAGAGAGTCATGAATGAACTGGGGTTTTGATGAAGTGACCCAGACAGCAGACCTCAGGGAAAGAAATGGCAAGATTCACTGAGAACAGAACATGAGGGTAAGAATGCAAAGGAATGGACGGAAAGGAGTTAAAAGACACGGCCACAGATGTGACAGTGCCCTACAAAATGTCCAAATAAAAATGGGATGGGTTTTGTGTGTAGAGAAAATGCACAGAAATGTATCACATCTGGAAAATGAGAAGGCTGATGGGACACAAAGTTTCGGAGTAACGTTAGAACTGTGACACTGAAGAAAAGAATCAGGAAAGAGAATGGAAATCCATACGAGAGAGGCGTCAGAGACGCATTATGGGGAATGCATTCATATATACAGGGTGTTTACTACGCATTTTTTCCTTTTTTTCTTTTTACCTTGTATCCTGTACCAAGTCCTGGGTCGCACACAGCTGCAGAGACAAGCTTCACAAGCAAGTCCTGTACTTCTCCCATGCTGTCCCCTATGTTGAGCAAACCCTCTTGAAGAACACTCAGGGAGGGAACATCTACGGTCACATCAAAGCCAAGAACTTTCCCGAAGTTACGCAGGAACTGCACTACCATGAGACAATCCGAAAATGTGCTGCCGTCAAGAACGAGGCCTGGGATGCGAGGCAGCTCTGGGAAAGGCTGGGAAGTAAAGAAAAACAGTGAAAGGTTCAGTAGCATATTTCAAATGAAAACTTCTGTGATACCAGCTGGGAAAATTGACTGACACTTCCTTCCGACACACACCACGACAACAGGGAACCCGCACCCCTCGTCCATTCAATGCTGGAACACATTTAACTTTTCACAAATTACAGGAGGCAAGAGATTAAGAAACACTTCCTTTTTGCCCAGGAGATGCTGTCAGGATCTATTCTGAGCCAAATTACTGTAAAAGGTGGTGTAAAATTATTTAGAGGAGAAAGGGAAGGAATTTCTTTGAAACAGGAAAAAAAAAAAGCAGCTTTCTCAAGTCCTTAAGGACAAGAACTAAGAACTCAGAAGACTGGGAGAGTAATTTTTTTGGAGCAACAGCCTATAAAAGTTCTCTAGGTAACTATCTAATGCCTGTGTACTGAGACGTGATGCATATTCCTGATGTAAAAATCACTCAAGTAAAGAAGTTTTTTGAAGAAATCATGCTATTTCGGAAGCAGGCCTCTCCTAAACAAAAAGCCCTTAAGTAACTGAATATTCGCCACTGTGTAGTGTTCTAGTATATTGTATTTGTATATATTTCAAATAGTTCTCTAATTACCTCAATTAAAACTTGAATGCTTTCAGTGTGGCTGCAAGAAAAAAGTTATTGGCAGAATTATAAAATACACAAACAAGAAGCAAGAAACTAAGTTTATGTTGCTGTGATTACCTTCTGGTCTGCTAAGCACATATCTTCATTCGGCTTCTTTAGCTCCTTTGCCATTTCCAATTCCAATCTTCGCTGTTCCAGTTTACGTTCTTTATTTAATCTTTTTTCATCACGTTTCTCTTGCTTTAGTCGTTCTTTTTCCTTATGAGAATTAAAAGGGAAAAAAATAAACCCCACATATTAAACTTACAAAGGAACAATCTAGGAATTTGGAAAGCACTATTTCTCAAACCTTAACAATCACCACATCAATTAAGGTACCTGCATTAAGGCAAAGGGGAAGGGAAACCTGGAACAAAGTTACTGAATTTGTAAAATGATCTAAGATTGGCTTTTTCTCTCCTGTCCTCGCAGAAATGCATTTAAAGTACGTTTGCACTGAAAAACTCTTTGAAGTACCATTTCAGAAAGATGACTAGGTGAAAATATGGCAAAGAACTGCCACGCAAGGCATCTGATTTTAAAGGCTCTGGCAATAGTACGTCAGGGCTCAGCTGCGTTTGCAGGTCAGTATTAACCCCTGACTCCTCTGTACAGTTCTGGCAGCCCCCTGACTCTTTATTCTTCCTTCTCATTCTGTGCAGAGCATGACCAGGCCACTGGAGACACCTGTGGACAACCACCGTGACTGCACAGAGACCACGACTTCCACTACCACAGTCTTCAGTGGATTTTATGCAAGATCGAGTTTCACACTGGACACAAAGAACCTGTTTGGACCAGTAAATTTACACCAGCAGAAAAAAAAGCAGTGACATTCAGAACTACACATCTGCCCACCTGCCTGCTGCTCTACAGCTGTGCAAGCATCCCCTGCACGGCCAGCGCACGCCCCCTTTATGCTGAGTCCATAAGGGAATTTGTAGGGAAAAATCACAATACACTAAGGCAGCACACAAAACCCCTAACTTGATTTTAAAATGGAAAATACTCTCTGATTTGTTTTCTGAAAATGGTTTATTGCCTTTTATCTCAGCCTGTGCCAATGTCTCAAGGCCAACTGGCATTTCCTACAATTTGTTTCTGCCAATTTGAAACACTCAATGACAGAAGAAAGCATGAGATGTACACCTGGATATTTACATGGCAACACAGTAATTTACAGTTATGACTAAAAAAACTGCACTAGGTTTCATAAATCTATTTAAAGTCTCCTTTTACTGGTTGATATAAACACTGTTCTATTTCTAGTAGAGTAAGAACATAATTACTGCACTGGATCAGACTAAATGACCACTTAGCCCAGTATCCTGATTTTCAACAGTGGAATGGGTGCTTAGGGTATCATCTTCCTCTATTTCCTTGCATTGAAGTATTATTAAGTTTTTCCGGGTTTCAGTCAGTCACTTTTATTGAAATTTGTACATATATCCTTGAGAAAAGTTTTAACAATTTGCTATAATGATGGTTATCTTATTTCAGTATCTTAGTTATCTGTACTTTATTTATAAAAGTCTCAGGATACAGACATAAAAAAAGTCTCAGGATATAGAGAAATAATAATAATAATAGTAAATAAAATGTAAAACAAAAGTAAGATAGTAATTACGGAGTTTTTGTATTTTACTTACATCTCCTCTCAAAAACATCCAGAACTCTCAAAACTGGGCAATCTGTGCCAGTGTTCAACCACCTCCCTCCAAGTAAAGATATTTTTTTAAGTTTGAACAGAGTTTCTTGTATTTCAATTTGTGCCTAATGCTTCTTCTCCTACTGCTGCAATGTACACAAATTAAATTACACATAACGTACAAAGACAATGCTCTTCTACAGGTGACTGCAGGATGAAACCATGAAAACTTCAAACTTTCAGAGGTTAATACTCACTTCTGCTTTTTTACGTGCTTCCATGGCTTTCATAAGCATCATATGTTGTCTTCTCCGTTCTCGTTCCTATTGAAGCAGGTAATATTAGAACAAAACTAAACCACGTTTTCAAATCAGTAAAAGAGCCAAGTAACAAATTTAGCATTAATAGACAAGTCACAGTAAATACTAAATATAGGACAAGAATGGCCAAGTCTGTGCATGTTTTAGTTCAGGTTTAGAAAGCAAATACAAGAACAATCAAAAGCAAAAAGGTAAAGCAATGAACATGGAGACAGTGTAAAAAAGAAGCATACAGATTTACTTATGGTCAGTTGTGATGCTCCTTCATAAGCTGGCAGAACAAAAAGCATAATGGTTGGCTGGAACAGGTCAGTTACCTTACATCTGCTATGACGCAACGTGCAGTTTACTTCTTCAATAGCCAATTCGGCAGAAATTGTAAACTGGTCTTTTTCAAACATTGCAAATATTAACATTTTTGCAACCAAGCAACAAATTAACAAGATCAATTTTATCAGCTCTAGATCAGTTTTAATCACGCCAGTGGTGGTGCATGTACGCACGCAGCAACACTCGCAGTTACTGGTGCCTGTCCCTCAGTAAAGCATGTCAGTAGCTTCAAGTGCATCGAGGAGCAGGATTCCAGGGCACTAAGTACAGGGGGTTTGCCTTAACAGCCGTAGAGGATATCTTGGCCCCAGTAAAGGCTATAGGAATCTTTACATCTAATTTGGTGAGGCAAGGATTACATCTAATCTTTCATTGTATACTTATAACATTATGTATTTACCACCAACTGAAAGCTAATTTCCTCAGTACCTTACACGGGGAAGACATTATCCTGATTTCTACAGCAGGTTAATTCAAATTGTATTTAAAATGTCTGGATTCACTCCCAGTGAATGGGACAAGCCTTGCAAGTGACTACCTACTATTAATTTTGCATCAATTCCCGATTTTATATACTGGTCAAATTTTTACTGGGACATTAGTAACATAGATCCCTGGTTAAAAACCACATTTAGTTATTGCCACATTTAATTTATACACATGTTTGAGACATGTCTTTTTTTCCTTAACAGACAAGACAAGCAGATGTATGCAATGCACTGTGCTGTAAAGCCATGCAGCAGTATGTAATGACAGCAGCCAGTGCTACATTTTATGCATTGCTATGACAACCATATCACAACCAAATCACAATGCGGTGTTAGATGTACAAAAATAAACATACCCATACCATATCTAGTCTATGCCTCTCCAACTCCTGGTAGAAAGAGTTGGCACAACATTATGAAACAGAAATCACAAAGTCATAAAACCACTTTATAATCCCCCAAAAGACCCCAATACCAAAGCAAAGCAATAAATCATAAGGCGAAAGAAAATCTGTGCAGGAATCAAACCCAGAAGTTTAAAAAGAGCATATTTTGAGGATTCCACCCCCCACACAACTTAAAGCAGTAGCTCCCAACTGGCATTCTGTCTGTTTGGTCAACTGAACGTATACCAACCTGGTGCTTCAGAAGAACAGCCTGCTGCCTTCTCATCTCTTTCTCCTTCAACAGAAGAACAAAAGTATATTGAAAACATCAATCACAATTTGCTTACCAAATTGCACAGTTCTGCCACACCAAATTAGCGCATCTGAGTCAAATTCTAACTTCCCTGACCCCCATAAATTGAGCTCGGAGAAGTACACACAGGATACTTCTCTAAGTGTAAGTGTTTGTTTGCACTGAAAAGCTTTGACAGTAAGTCTGGTGAGTTGGGAGTTCCGTGTTAGAACACACCTGGAGCACTGAAGCAGCAAGAGAAGTACATGTGTATATATATACACACACGCTGTATTTTCCAGTGTTTGTAAGAGAGTTCTGTAGGCTTGTATGCATTACAGCCTAGAGAAGACCATGTTTGCTGAGAAACAACATCGTTTTTGATACAGTGTGCTTAAAAGAACACTGTGAGTAATATTACTGCACAAACATTTCGTTACGCAAACCAGGTGTTGTGTAAGCAGAACTCACGGCAACGGCACATAAAGAACTGTCTTTATATACCTGTGGGTGCCAGTCACACATACGCACACTGCTCTGCACGTGCCCCACGCCTTTTCACAGCCATACCCACATGTTATCGTACGCTGTCTCTGTGTCCGGCCTCACTGGCCGTGAACAGCCTCCCAGGTGTTTTGCTTTTATACATCAACGTACACTGCGTACAGTAACACGGCTCCTGTCCTTGGAGCTCCTCCAAACTAACCTTTATTCGTTTTTCCGCTTCCAATAATTTCGCATTTGCTGCTTCTTCCTTCTTTTTCTTTTTCGCCTGTGCATGCAAAACAGGTCACAACAGTAACATCACAACTTGAAATTAATCTGACTAGAAACAAAGTTAGGTACCTTCAAAAATTAAGAACACCATCACTTATTGTGTACACTGCAAGAAATCTCTGATGCAGCTTTCACAATCAATCAATTCACATTTCAGTTACTTTATAAAAATTAAACTAGAATTTCAAGTCCCACTCAAAATTGCTTCACCTGGCTATTTTAAGAAAGCAAGTACACATAGAAATAATAATAAAATGGCAAAGAGATTACTATTAACTTTTCTGTCAACGGAGACTTGAAAACCAGCAATCTATCTTTGCAAACCTGTGGAGTATACTGTAATGTAGACATAGTAATTTTAAACCCACTGCACTTCATACAGAGCAGAGCATTCTACTGTTTAAACATCCTCTTACTGCAAACTTCTTCTCTAACAAAGGAATTGCTCTGCTGTTAACTTAAGTACACACAAGACTATTCTGGTAGAAAATCGTGACCCCAAGTGAATACTTGTAAAATTATGGATCACATTTTAATGTTGATCTTTTAAGAAAAGTATTTTAAGCCACATTTTTGAACTGGCCTTTGGAACTCCAGGTTGTTAGAACTGTTATAGTTAGTTACATGCCTAACTACATGGGTGACTATTAAAACACAACATTCTTTAAAATGGCAACAGAAAAATTACATTTGAGCCATGATTTTTACCTCTAGAATTTGCTGAGCTCGAAGTTCTTTCTCCATTCTAATTTGCTGGATTCGCTTAATTTTTTCCTACAAGGGTAAGAAAGTTATTTCTTTTAAAAAATTTATTAAGGAAATTTATTTTTACATTTGAAAAATGACGAAGTTTATACATACTTTTTTATTATTGACTTTCACCCATTTCAGTCAACTGTTCCCATAGAACAAGATATGGTTACAATTTCTACTAGTATTAGATGTCTGGTATAACCCTGAAGGAAGCCACACCTAGTTATGCACAGGTGATCACGTTTAAGTTGTCAAAGTTGTGGGGGTTTTTTTAACAGCTTCAGGAGGACCAGATTAATGACCAAGTAAGCAGGCAAGCTAGAGCATTCAAATTCCAGCTGACAATGGTGGAGCTAGTTGGGAATGACCAGAGGAGTGAGCTATGCATGACACACATGACGTTTTGAAGTGATCTCAACTTCAACTGAGCTTTGGCCGCACGGATTTTCTCCCCACAGTGGCAAGCAGCATCTCTGTCTTCTTCCCATGTCACCCATGTCACCTACAGGCAAACTAATTCTAATACTTTTTCTAAGCACTGGGATGCTGAGGTCAAATGCAGACACTGAGGGGCTGGAGCACGTCCAGAGAAGGGCAACAGAGCTGGGAAGGGGCTGGAGCACCAGGAACAGCTGAGGGAGCTGGGAAGGGGCTCGGCTTGGAAGAAAGGAGGCTCAGGGGGACATTCTCGTTTTCTTAAACTCCCTGACAGGAGGGGCAGCCAGGCGGGGGTGAGGCTCTGCTCCCAGGGAACGGGGACAGGACAAGAGGAAACGGCCTCAAATTGTACCAAGGGAGGTTTAACTCGGATGTCAGGCAACAGTGCTTCACGGAAAGGGCTGTCCAGCCCCAGCACAGGCTGCCCAGGGCAGCAGTGGAGTCACCATCCCTGGAGGCTGATGTGACACCTGGGGACACGGGTTGGTGGTAGATTCAATGGAGTTTAGAATTTTAAGTAACATACACTGTGTGCTCTTTAAAACCAGATTTAAAACATACACTTTGCAATCAGCATACTTAGTAATTTACTAAATATTTGAAACATACCTAATTGAATGATTTAGAACACAATTTAAAGAGCTTATTTAGCAATTGCATAGCTTACCTGTTGCTTCATTATCTTTATCTGCTCCTTTTGCTTTCGCTTTTCTTCAGCTGCCATAATAGCTAACAAACAAAACCAAACAGTATCAGCAGAACATGGCAAGGGACAGGTAACTTTCCATTAACACTTTTCAAAATAATCCACTAGCATGCACAGACTTCCACAAGTAATACTTACCTTGCTGTTTTTTTGCTTCTTTGGCAGCTCGTGCTTGTTCCTGCTTTTGAAGTTTTCTCAGTAGCTTTATTTGTGCTGCTTGCCTAGCTATTTCTGTTACAAAAAGAAAATACTAAGTTCATAAAAACAGTGATAGATAAACACAACAATAAAGATAAAGTTCGTATAGGGATGAAACTGCTACGTTCTGAGAAAAAACTGAAAACACCTGTGCTGCTCAGTTTGGAGGGAAGACCAAGGACAGAGAGAATCAAGGTATGCAAAATCATCACAGTGGTGGATAACAAACTGGAGAACTGTTTTTCTCCAACCACGGTAATAATGGAATTACGGAACAACCACTGACAGTAATAGAAGATCATTTGTTAAAAATTACAATGTTCGAGTAGTTAGCAGACTTCTAGAACTTGTTGCCATGGGAGGCTGGTAGAAAAAACATTGTGAAGAGGTTGAAAAACAAAGAACAGGCTAATTCATGGGCAACAGTTTAATAAACAGAAAATAAAGAGAGTAAAAAAAAAATGTGCTCTACAGTATCACTCATAAAGTATCTCAGGATGCCATGGTTCATATATGAGGAAAAACTGATCCAGAAGGGATAAGCTTCACATGGTTTCTCCAAGAACCATCTCCTATGGCCACTCCTGCAGACCGAGCTCTGCTCTAGATGAATCCCTGGCCTGAGCCACTGAGATGTTTTTGATGTTTTCACATGGAGAAAAAAGCAGCAAGGTAGATATGAACATATGTAATATCAAATATTATACATTCTAAATACTTCTGTATACACAGACCATAGGTTTTGTTCTACTTAGCAAGTGATACCCTATGTTACGGGAAAAAAGGCATTTGAGAGTGCCCCTGAGTATTTCTCCTCCACCCCTTGAAGTGTCCAATACAGAGAAAGGAAAGACACAAAATGAAGCAAAATGGCTCAGTGAGAGGGCTTATCTTTTCCCACTGAGCTGATCTGTGGAATTAGCTACCGTGTCTCAGCAATGACCACACAGCCTCTCAGCAAGTGCTAGGCAGCATGCAAAAATGCTGCATTACGCAAAACGCAAGGCTGCTACCCAAACACATACCTGCCACGTGAAAGAACACTTAAGTTAAATGTCCTGACTCATGGGCTGTAAAACTTTTTCATATTGAATTGGATCTATCCCGAAAACATGATACAGCTGTGGACTACACGGCTGATATTCAAAAAGCATGTACCTGAGAGTTATTTAAAACCAGCTTTTGATACACAGTAGTACTTAATACCATGGAAGTTCTGCTGTCTATGGTGCTATTAATTATTCAAATTTACAGGCATTTAAATGTTGCCACTATGAGGGATTTCATACAAAAAAGCATTTTCCCTGGAACGGCCAAGCACTTCACAGAAATGCTAATTTCAGTGGGGTTTAATTTCAGTTTCTAGGTCCACTACTGTTTGAGCTGATACAGAGGAAAATGGAGATCTGTTGATTTTGGCTATTAAATTCTTCAGTGATCACCAGATTTCTGGATGATGGTTTTCTCAGATTTTATACACTGAAATAAAGTAACTACAGAGTAAGCTGTTAGACATGTCTTTACACATGCACCTCCTTCTTTACAACCTATACATTTACTGATCTTCAAAACGTCTTCCAGAAGAGCATGTAACAAATATCCCAAATGAAATGCTTCATATACTAATATCCTAGTGAGACAAATCACTCTCCTATAGGAAAAACATTAACCCTTTCTATATTGATACCCTCTCTTCGTGAAAATATCAACACAGCTCTTACCTTGAGCCTGGAGCTTCCTCAAAAGCTTTGTGTCAGTGTTGTCCAGAAATTCGCTGCTTCCAACGTTGGGAGGTCGGCCCTTGCGGCGTCTCGTTCTCGACTCCTCTCTCGAGTGCTGCCGGTCTGGATTTGGCGGCCGTCCCCTGCGCCCTTCCATCGCTCGGATACAGGGAATGACCTCCTCTTCCTTCAGCAGACACCACTGCACCCCCTTTTAATTGACACAGTTCACAGAGAGGTATTATAAACACAGATTGGAAAAAGCAGAAATCTAAGATGAGAACACAAATAGCAAGAGATTCTTTCTGCCCCCCCGATAAGCTGTAGATATAAAATATGCAAGTGCTGTGATGTACTATTTGGGCAGCACAATTTCTTGATGATGCACAGAAGCTATCTATTGAGAGGCTGTCACTACGAACTTTTGTAAATTGTACCACTAGGAAAGATTTTGAAGACTATTCAATCATATACAAACTTTTTACCTAGTAGAGATGCCCTTACTGTGTAATTTTTAATTATTTCTCATTAAATCAAATTGTACAACCCTTTCTAAAAGACAAAACAGATTCTTCCTTACTATGTAAACCTAACAACAGCTATTCTGCCTTCACATAATCCACTGCTCAACGTGAATGTAAAAACCTGTCAAGCTATGAGGTGCTGTCTTCCAACAGAGAGTGTTTACAGAAATTCTGGCATACATAGCAAGCAAAGGCGGTAATGTATTTTCAAATATTGCTTTTGAGTGTTGTAGAGCTCAAAAGCTGAGCTGAAAAAAACACAGATGCATTTTAATCTTTAAGTTTTAGTTAGTACAATTGAGTTCTCCCCTCATTCACTGCGAAACAATTTCTGCGCCAACCTGAATCAACCACAAGTCACATCTAAGCGTCCGTGTATCTAAAGTTACGGTAACTGTATTCTCTAACCAAACAAAGCATGCTCTACAGTATTTTATGGAACCACAAAAGAAGATTCTGAAATACTTCATTAATAAAAATACCCAACTTAATCCTCACAAAGAAAGAGCTTTATTTTAACTGGTTACTAAAAAAGGAGAGCTCATTGCATCTACTGAGCAGAAAAGGAGCACAGTCGAGGAGATCCAGTTTAATTGAACACCAATATTTCAAAATTTTAACATCTTTTACCATTTCCCCAAGTTTTTGAGAAATGTAGGGAAAAAACTGCAAGCTAAGTTTCCTTTGGGACTTCTTCATAACTAGCCTTGAAAAGGTTTGCAAAAATTTTTGAAAACATCTGCTAAAGCAAGAAGAAAAATTGGTAACTTAAGAAACTCATTAAATATCAGTTCATAAAAAATATATTTAGAATGCTTTAGTTTTCACATTTATATGTACATAAACCCTAAAATCAAATTTACTGTACCACAACATAAATGATTTTTGCTTAGTCTGGTAATTTGTCTTTTAATTATTTCCTCTCATTCTTCACAATTACAAAGGTTTTGCATAACTTCGGCAATAGAAATGGCATTTTGCTAATGAGACATTCAGATTTCAAGGGAGTTACCAGTATCTGCAAAGATCCTTTTCTAAAGTCTGAGTCATTCCCAGTTAAGACCCAGAGTACAAATGACACTTGGTCTGCACACATTTCATGTTATGTTCTGAAAATGCACTGTTCAGAGCCATGGCCATATCATCAATGTGTACCCCATCATCCTGCGTCACCCCTAAGGACTTTTTAATCCAAAATATTTGCCTCTACCACTTGACTAGAAGTTAATTCTCTTACTACCTTTAAGACTACTACTTAGGTGTAACTTTTGTTTCTCTGCCTAGTACTTGAATTGCAGTTTGTCACAGGTTCAGTTTATTGACGTAGATTTTAATACTTGTACTTACTACCTATACCAACTTCTAACCTAGAAAACCTAATTTCAGAAAATGTATGTGCCAGGGGAGGCAAAACAGAAATCAAAGACAAGGAGGAGAAGCAGCCGTAGTTCAAAAGCACCTTAGAACAGCAATGGAGATTGCTCTTGCTCTGTGTTTGTATTTTCTGCAGTTAATGATACTAACGATAATAAATATACATCAAAGAAAAAGGTCTGCCAGATCATTAGCACCAGAAACCATGCTGTAGATTACATTTTCCTAATGCTGCCTACAAGAGAAACTAGAGGCCATCAAATGAAGTGAGCAACGGTTCAGTGAGCAAAAGGAGCAGGTGCTTCAAGGGATGGGAGGTGCCTGTCTAATGTCCTGTCAAAGGACACCGGGGATGCACAAGTTTCCCCAAGCTGAAGAGAGGACAAAACAAAAACAGTTCAGAACAAAGCCATTAAGGCTTAAGCAAGAGTTGATTGACCATCTGTATTTTGTGCTCAAACATCTTTTAAAATCTACCCCAAAATACATTTCTGTTAAAGGAATGTACAGTCTGACACTCTGGGTTTTTGATATTCTAAAGATAAAACACAGGGGTTGTGCCCTAACATAGGAAAATCACGGGCTTCCATAAAATTGAAGCTTTACTACTCAAACATTAGAGAAAAAATGGGAACAACACTGTGAAATGTTGTGGTTTATTGTTCAAACGAATCAAAATAATAACTTTATTCAATTTCTCACCTTCAAGCATCTACCATGTACCGCAATACTGCGCTGCAATCAGGACATTTGCCAAAAAGACACCAGACAACTACGCATGAAAGCAGAATCAAGCTCAAATCCTGTTAATCAACCTAATGAACAAAACCATAGGCACTTTCCAAGAAGCAAAACTCCACTATAATTTCAGATCAGATTTGTGGGGAAACATTAGCAGCACAGCTTTCCAAACTGAATTGCAGAACTCGGAACAGGACAAAGACTCCTGTACATATTACTTAAACTCATGAGGACCCACGTCCATTCCATCACCCCAAATCACATTCACAATAATCTTTCTAAATCACAGCAGTTTAAAGCTTCCAGGTCCAGTCACTGAATTTTCACATTTGCCAAAGCTCAAACATTCTTCTAATCCTACTCCTTCATGGCCACTTCTGCCAGGTGTGTTTCTATTACAGCACTCAACCACGGCTTTGCATAACCCATAATATTTGGTGGTTTGCGTACCACAAGAGAGAAACAGGCACCACCAGAAGCAGGTCAGCCATGTATTTCTCGCTTGCTATAGGTAAATATAACTTAATGTAACTGCTTTAGCCTTAAGATAATTTTCGTCACATCTTGTTCCATCTTAGAGCTATGTGAAACTTACCCCAGCACATGCTGCATGTCTCAAAAGATGACAGAAATATATCGTGAAGGAAGGGAAGAATAACCACAAAAGACTATACAGAATAATTTAAATTACCACAAAAGCAGAAGTAAAATTTCTGGAATTACCTCCAGACATCCATGAAGATGCGATTATCATATATTATTTTGAATCTGGATAATTCAAAACACTTTAGTAAAAAGGGTGCAAGCTCTTTTTATAAAGTATCAGTACCACATGCTGTTTTACTCGGCATATATTATTAACCTGAGTGTAGCTCCACTGGTTTGTAAGTTCTCATCCACACATAAAACGTGAACACATCTTGGCACAGCTGCCCTCAGTTTCTTTTTCTAATGAGAAAACTTTTCCTCTGTCTACCCAAGTCTGAGTGGAACCTATCAAAAACCACACCAGTACAAAGTACAGTGATGTGTGTGTACAGCAAACTGATGCTCACACTGCCAGTCTTGCCTGTAGGAATCTGCCCCTCACACTGCCTTCATTCTCATTTATAGATCGCAGGGCAAACTGCAAATCAACTAAAGGGGAAAGACATGTAACTAAAGAAGGGGACAAGACTAATGAAGTAATACTGGCAACAGACACAAAAAAGGGAACAGGGCAAAAAGAGAGCAGATACCCTGCCATTACATTACGTCACAGTAAAATGAATTATTTCAGTCAAGACATGCAGGTACTTAATGAAGTCCGTAACTACAGCAACTTGTAACTGTTGTTTTCTGAAGGCCAAACATGAAGCGAGTTTAGCAGTGTTTTACCCTGAAAGCACCACCTAGACGTAGCTGCTTACCATGAATTCAGTCTTTAATGCTCTCCAATTTGTACCATGCAAACATTAGATATTTCTACAACGTATCACAAGAACTTAAGGCTTAACTCGAGTCTGAACTCGAGACTGTTGAGAGCAAGTAACAGGTTCAGAACACTTATCTTTTAAAGAAGCAAATACCTTCACTGGCAGAAGTCCAAAAGTTTTCGTGCACATCCTGAAGAAATGGCAACATGGCCAAAATACAGTAACACAGCATGGCACAAACATAGCAACAATTTCCTGAAAATTCTGGTTTTACTTATCCTTGTGTGGTTTATTTACACACCGTCTAACAATCTTACCACTGCAGGGCATAACTGGTATAGCTCGGCATCCCCTCGCGCTACAGGAGGCACTTGTACACAAACGTGCAATTTACAGATAGACACAAACACACACAGGTACACATGGAAAGAGTGGGATTTAACACGTACACATAAATTACTATTGATAGGAGGTTGTATACAATAAAAGAAGAAACAAAGTTTTAAGTCAGAAACACCTGAACGCTAGGATAAAATACGTAGCTCCGAGTTTTCAAACCAGACCAACCCAGGCTCCGAGCTGATCACTAAAGCATGCCGAACTCCTGCACCCTCCCAGCAAAGCCACTCAAGGGAGAGGTTTTCAGCACAGCCCAGGATCAAGCTCTCTGCATCTCAATCTAACTGCTGTTAAGAACATGTGCAGCTTTTAGAAATAATTAGCTAAACTAGGTAATGCTTCAGATCGTAGCAAAAATTACTTCACCTAAACTTAAGTTAATGCTCCTTGGATCAAAAACTTTACTTTTTAAAAAGTGGATACCTGCGGTCCATCTCTGGCTTCATAGAAGTCACCCACTCCTATTTTTGCACTGAAGCTGAAATTGTCCCTTGAGATATCCATTATTCCATTTCTGCTGAGATACTGAAAAAATCACATATTTTTCCACTTCAGCTTGTAATAATTACAACCCAGCTTTGATGTACAGCTAACTTTGTGAGCGCAACGTTTTGCATATTCTGTCAAAGGGATACGCATTTATAAGACATCAAATCAGTAACAGACTGAGATACATTACACCTCAATCACAGAAAATAAGTGTCTCTATTGGAGAGAAAAAAAGTACATATTTTAATTGTAAACATGCTTACTAGTAGCATTAGAACACAGAAGTCACAAAATGAATGTACCTTTACTACTTCAGGATACTGTCTCAGCTTCTTTCCACAAGGTGCAAAATATGCTACTTCTCCTTGAAGACGACCACCAAAGTTTCTTATTCGGGTTTCTCTTTGCCAGCTAGAGTAATATGAAATAGTTGCATACAACAATATACTTTTTAAAAAACAAGTAATTTGTGTCAATTTAAGAATTCTACCAAAAAAAAAAAGGAAGAGGAAAATGTGACTAGAGTATCATAAATCAAACAGACCAAATCAGAAAATCTTATCATGCAAATTGTCCAAACTGACTAAATATAAGAATTTATTTATATCAAGTGATTTACGTATTACCAGATTTTTAACGGCTTAGAACTACACTTCAGGGAGTTATTTGGAGTCTGTACTGGCTCAGATCTAGCCATCAGGATTCATTTCCAAAGCAAAACAGCTAACAGACGGGTCATGTTTGCAAAAGAGCAGATTTAATGCACAAAAATTAACACATGAAATATGCTGACACTTTTTAAAGAGATCCACAGTCACTGGGAGTCAGAAATCCAAACTCTTGAAGCCCTTTCTTTATTATTCAGCCTCAGAAGTTTTTAAACTCATTTCTTTACCAACTGGTTTTTGAAAGCATTACCTCCCTTTAGGGAAAGTCAAGTAGATGCATAACGTACCCATAATCGAGAGGAACGCGCAGCTCCCGTTCATCTGCTACTCTTCGTCTTTTTGAAATACCTAAAACAGAATTTCTGATCAACACCTAACAGAACTTACAAAAGAAAACACGCTCCTAAAATGTACTTTTTATGTTTATATCCCCAAAAGAGAACTACTTTTTCATTCTCACCATTATGTACCTCAATTACCAAGAAAATTAATATAAATGTTCTTCTTCTGAAATACATTTTCCTCTAAGTTTCCTGTAACCTCTTCCTCTGAAATCGTAAGCAGAAAACCTAACTATCCCATACCTAGCTGCTTGTCCTGTTCAGTGCTCTCAAATATTGCTAATTTAATTCCTTGCACACCTGTTTTTCTAGACAAGACTGTATATAATTTTTTCCAGTAAAGAAGACACAGATGAAAACCCTTTATTTTAGATATCCATACATTCTAATAGGTTCAGTCTTCCTAGAGCACTGCATACAGACGTAGTCAAATGCCAAATGCAGGAAATTTTCAGAACTACTTCAGCTTTTCCAAGTTTAAACAGATGTTGTGTTTGGTGCTTGTCAAGATTAACAGCATCCCAGAGACAACTGCCAGATGTGCGGGTTTTATGCCAGAAGTGAAAAGTCCAGTGCAAAACAGATACAGAGACGAGACCACAAAGCCCCTTCGGTGACTGACCAACTCGAGGTAAAACGTTCACGAAAATATTTTTCTTGTATTATGTTGATTATTTGGTGTAGTATTATTACACCTACAGCAAGGACATAAAAGTTATTTATTCTACTTCCTACTCCTGTAAACAGAAAAATCTGCTATCAGACTTCTCAAAGCATAACAAATCAACACAGATTCCTAAGAAAAAAAATTAACTTTTTAATTTATCCATTTGGATTACTCCTAATCCATATGCAATCTTTTATAATTTGTACAATTAACAAGCCTGTTTCTGGGATCAGTATTAGGTAGATCACATTATACTGCTTCAGAGCTAATGCCCTCGTATGACATGGAATGAAGCTCCTATTCCACTGAATCCAAATATAAAAACCTATTTATAAGCAGATATCCCAATTTAAAAATCTGCTTACACGCACATTAATAAACATCAGGTCTCTAATTCAAAGTAGGAAATACGTGATTTCGTTTCATTGTTACCATGCAAATTAAGAAGTGTGACTTTCAAAAATGCATTCTTACTGTAGCCATAGTAATTACCAAATCTTACAAATTAAGTCATCAAATGAAGGGTTATAAGCACTATATAATACCAGGCAAATGCTAAATGTACTTCTCATGAACTTTTTAAAAATAAATCCTTGCACATAATCTATAAATTCTACTGAGAATTTTGAAAGGATTATTAGAAAATTCTATTCTAACAAAATATGGTTATGACATTTGTCAAGGAAGAGGCAAAAACTGAAGATTCAGAATGCAAACTAAAACATACAGAAATTGGAAGTAAGTAAGAGTAACTAGTTTAGAATAAAATGGAAAATTCCAAAGACTAAATAATGAAGAGTTTTAATGTAATAAATATCAACTCTGGATATTTAATTCTATCTCCTCTCAAATAATTACACGGGTTAAAATGTCCTGATCTAAGTGTAATGTTCTAGTCTGGAGAACTTGCAATTTGGCTGACACATCTTAATGACTGCTGCAACACCCGTGAGAAGATCACAGAGTCACCCAACGGCCAAGGTCAGAAAGGACGTCAAGGACACCTGGTCCAACCTTCCTTGGGAAAGGAAGCTCTGCCAAGATTATCTCGCTCCCTGACCGACTGGCACCCGAAAACCTCAGGTGAGGGGGACTCTGCCACATCCCTGGGGCGGCTGTTCAGTGAACAACTGCTCGTATGGCAAAAACTTCTTGATACCAGCACCTGGACTATTTTTGTAACTACTTTTACAACACAAGGACCGTAGCTGCCACACGGTAGTAAAAGAGAAGACAGTGAGATACCACAGTGTGTACTTGGCGTGAGGGTCGAGGGTCCCGTCCCGAGGAACACCGCAGGCTGGGACTCAGGACATAAGGCAGCTGGTGCCGAGCTGGGCGTCTTTGCTACTTGGAGATTAAGCGGGGTGGAATGAGCTGTAAGACCAATGGAAGAGCTCTTCACAGAGGATGAGGTTTTATTCAGTTTCAGCGGAGTCTTTTCTCCCTCAGTATCAGTATCCGATTCATCTTGGTCTTTATCATCCTCATCATCTTCCTCCTCAGACCCTTCTGTATCTGACTCAGAATTACTGTCAGACTCTGTTTAAAACAAGTGTGGCAAAAGGCACATTATGACTTGGAAACTACCGGCAAGTACATTAAAGTTCTAATACCTGCAAAGTCTTTTATCTTCTTGTATATGTTTTTTTATTAACATCTCTTGAGTATAAATAGGAGGTTCTAATTAACTACCTAAACTTTAAAATTACTACAAATATGACAGCATTAAGTAATTCTGTATGCTAATACACCGTTCTTTGGAATGGAAAGAGATGAGTGACAGAAGCTGCAGGATTTCATGACTGTTTACCCCAGAAGGAGCTACAGCTACATCATCCCATCAGCCAGGCAGCAGCTGGGCACCGCCCCAGGAAGGGCATTTCACAGGGTGTGAAATCCATCGTGAAGAGGAAGAAAACAACACAACTGGACATGGGCTGAAAGGTGTCAGAATCACAAGTATGGCGATGCAGGCAAAGGAAGAGTCAGAATCGAGGACAGCCAGGGTAAGGAACTAAAGGTGAGATACAAACCTGAGATAAGAAGATCAGTACAGGGGGTGTGGATGAAAGCGGGAAGAGAATGAAGAAGGGGCAGGCTGGACACAAGGGACATCAGCACGCAGGAGAAAGGAGGGACTGTGAATACAGGCCTTGCCATTCCAAACTGCACAGCCAGGTCTGCAGCCCTTAACATTGTCCCATTACTTGCTCGTGGACTACTGTGCCCCTGAATGAGGCAAAGGAACACACTTTCCTTGCCACTCTTGACAATTTGAAGGCCCTTGTTTAGTCCCTCTCTGGTTAGGAAACCTGTTTTGCAGCTGGGCTCTGTCTGCCAGAATCATTAACCATCAATCAGCCTCAATGCCAATCCCTTCCTGAGCACTTTGTCACATCAAGCTGCAGACTGGTGACTGATGTGGAAGGCAGGTCTCTGACAGCCTTTCCAAAAGGCTATGGAGCCACCTTACCAGGACAGCTGACCAAGTACCAGAACACCCCAAACATGCTTTTGGATATGACACAATGGGAATGGGGACACCAGTGCTGATTTCAAGGATATGTGGACACTGCGTAGGCCATGCTGGCCAAGTATTTCCTGCCCCTATTCTAAAATATGATGGGAAATGCATGTTTTCAAAATGCAAAAAATTATGTTTTTGTTTTTCCTATTAAAAAGGTTAAACCACCTGATTGGCTATCATCAGAATCATCATCTTCATCGTCCTCATCTTCATCTTCATCATCGTCGTCATCATCATTTGAGTCGTCAGAGTCTTTACTGCTGGGGGCATCTGAGTCTACCCCTCTGAACTGCTCCACCACCAGTTTTGCAGAAGGGAGGCGGTGTTGTGGTTTTACTGCATTTACTGCATTATTGCTGACTGTTTTATCCTTTCCTGAACCAGGTAACACAGGAGAGGTAGAGGGCACAACAGCTGTCCGGTTACCAGTTGTCTTTTTCCCACATGCACTCAAGTTTACTGGCAAAGAAAAGGGGGCACTACTAGAAATGGCTACACTTTCATTGATCTTGGTCTGGGGTTTCGGTTTCGTAGTGAGTGCAAGAGGAGCCTCCTGGATGACGCTCTGAATAACTCCATTGGGTTGGTGATTACCTAAAAGTGCATTTGTCAGGAATGGGTTAGAATGGTTGTTTTCCAAGGATGTGAGTTTTTGATGAGCTGGTGAACTAGATGTTGGTTTGGGGCTTGACAAAGCTGCAATAACCTTCTTCAGGTTCTTAGACGATTCCTGTTTCTTTAGCTGTGCGGCTGGGAATGTCTGTTTATATTGTTCCTAAGGAAATAAGAAGACAGAGGAATAAAATGTGGAGGCGTTTGTTTGGTTTTCTTTGGTATTCAGGCAGGTGAACTCTAGGAAATTTTAAACATCTGCTAAGCAATTTTTAGAAAGCAAAAAGCAGATACTAGCTACAACAGAAGAGATGAGTAACTACCAGTTACACAAGTCTTGCACGATCTTCACTGTAAATCAAGCAGGGAAAGACGAACTGAACTCAAGATGAAGTTGATCCAAATTATGTAGGGAAGCTTTCTCACCTGCTACAATGCTCTAGGACAGAGACTTTCATAAAAGTATTAATCATTCTGAAAAAAGCCATTTTTAGAAAGATACTTACTACTCTTGTGTACCAGCACAGGAAAACCTCTCCTTACAGCTTAATTCAGCATATAAAAATCCCATTAGTGAATGTACAGCTACTTTTAATAATTTGTTCACTTTATTAAAGCACTGGGTAAATACAACACACTAATGGCCACAATACTAGCAAACCAATAGAGGACTCTTGGTGTAAAAAAATGAGGGAAAAGGTATTACTCAGAAATGCTGTGGTATGTTAATTGTGGTACTTGAAAGTTCTTCACGTAAAACTTAGTCAGTAATGGCTCCGAAATGCATGGAAAACTTACAGAGTCTTTAGGCTAAAGACTCTTCCAAAGAAAAAAACCCCACATCATCTTCAATAGAAAATATAATAACATGCATAAAGATGGTAACATTTTAAATAAAGTTTTAAAAATTAAGTCAAACACAGTACATTCTTGGAAGTTACTAAGATTTCGAACTGAACACAAAATTATGAAGACCTCTAAAATAAACATTCACACAGTGCATACCTCCAGTAGAAGGCCCTGGCACAGGGTGCCCAGAGCAGCTGTGGCTGCCCCTGGATCCCTGGCAGTGCCCAAGGCCAGGCTGGACATTGGGGCTGGGAGCACCTGGGACAGTGGGAGGTGTCCCTGCCATGGCAGGGGTGGCACTGGGTGGGGTTTAAGGTTCCTTCCGACTCAGGCCAGTCTTTGATTCTAAAAAAACTACTGAAATGGCCATACTGAGTTTTTACAGCTATCAGTGCATGAATACCTGACTTTAAAGAGCAAATAGAACTCAACATTACACTGAGCATTTCTTTCAAAAAATGGCTTTCAGCTTCTTTGTTTAAAATCATGGTTAAAATAGGTGATATCAATTACTCCGACTTAGAAGTATCCAACTTGAAACTAAGTGAAGCCATGCTGACACACTAGATATGTGAAGTGTTAAATCAGCATTCTGACTGAAACTAGAAGCACGAGAAAAACATCCAGACCACACAATTTACCCGTGAGTACTTTTCTTCCTGATTTTAGGTGCACACTGTCCTTAAGAGATGCATGACCCACACCATCTAATTAATTTACACCATTCAGAAATCCAGATCAACTCTAACAACACATAAATGCCCCTAATTATGAAAATATATCTACTTATAATTTTAATACACTACGTTTTAAAAAGTTTGACAGCACAATGTTACATCTTTTTAAGCAGATGACACAGGTTACAAATAATCAAAAACTTCTCTCACCCGTTTTGATCTAACATCGCTGGTCAAAGTGATAGGTTCTTCAGAGGTATTTTTATTCCCTGCTTTGACTAGATCAGGGGAAGGAACTATGAGTTTTAAATAGGTCTCCTTTTTGGCTTGATGTACCAAAGACAAAGGTTTCACATTAGGAACCAATCCCGTAGACTGTATTACACTTGTGTGTTTGTTCACAGATTCCTCCTTTGCCTGAGAGCTTTGAAAAATAAACGGAAGCTGCTGTGACAAAACCTGAGGCTGCTTCTGCTGGGACTGGAATGATGAGTGAGTCTGGGAATCAGACACAAGAGGTATCTGCTGGTGTGTTCTTTTTTCTTGAGACTTTTCCTGTGATTTCTGTCCATCGGTTTTCGTGTCTGTTACACCACTATGCATTAGCACCTGCAAAATATTTATTTTTGACTGTTCATCATGTAAGTTAAAGATCCTTTTAAAAAGACTAAGCATAAGATCTGTCTCCATGAAACAATTACACTAGTCTTGGCAGAGGCTAAACAACAATAATTTTTAAATCAATCCTGTAATATATTTATTGTTCACCTGGGGTTTTTTTTATCCCCAAATAGTTTCAGCACGTGAAGACAATGCTTCCTTAAGAGGGAGTATTAAACCATGGTTGTTCTTAAATGTATTTCTGGCTGTAAACTTGACAGGATACCAAAGATTTCAATCTTCCTGTTCTACTACTGGGGAAAGTAACCACTCTGCTAGGAAAAGCGCAACTGCCAAAGCAACATCCATAATGATCTATTTTCAATTCGCTACCTGCACTCAGTACTTCCTACTCTACAACGAAAATAGGAGTCTACCAACTGTAAACTCCTAGCCTGTAAAGAAGAGCAATACACAGACATGCATGCACACACACAAAAAAAAACCCTCCCAAAAGCCCCGCAAACAGAAAACCCTGTTTTCTGTGAAACAAACCTAAAAAGAGTGTTCTTAGCATTTATTAGTGTGCAGTTAAATAATGGTTGACTATTTCTTCCCAGACGTGAGCAGGTAATTTGTCACAAGACTGTGAGCAGCAGAGTGAGGCGTTTTACCTTGTTCTTGCTTTTGTGATGTGCTTCATTTTCAGAATCAGATTCATCATCTTCACTCTCTTCAGCACTCTGGTCCTCCTCCTCCTCCTCCTCATCCTCCTCTAGGTCATCAGAGTCGCTACTGCTTATACCTTCACTTGAGGTGTCTGAAGAGGAGCCTGAATCACTGTCGCTGTTACTGGAGCTTTCCACCGCTTTTTTTCTGGGCTTCTAACAGGAAGATGAATTCTCTGTTAATACTTCAGTGTTAATCTGTTATATAATCTTATTATTACACATCATCTTTGAAACAAAGAAGAGTGAGACTTTGGAGTAAAGTGATCTGCAATCCTTAAAGAGAAAGTGCTTCGCAAGATGATGAAAATTAAAACCTGGTCACAAAATTCCAGCAAAGTTTTTTTCTGACCACTGCCGACATCACTGCATCACAAAGCAAAATGCCAAATTCAGGCCTAGAACACTGATCTAGAATTTGGGTCTAGTAGACCTCCACAGAATGTGCCAATTCCAAAAAAATTCATACCCAAAACTTGCATTGCAAATTAGTGCAGAAAGAACAACAAATATTAGGTTTCTCGAAGCTTCAGTGACACATTTATTTAACTACATTTCTTAACTTTCAGTTTCACAGTATGAGCTGTACAGGAATGTACAGCATTGAGGTCTGAAAAGAATACATTCATCAAATTCCTTCTGGGATTTGCTTCTGAAAAATGGACCAAAATCTGCCTAAATACTTTGATAACTACATTATATTGAGATTTTTGTACAGCACGAATTTTCAGACCAGAATGAGAAAATAAAAGAAGCAACAAACAAGAATGTTGGAAAAAATGAAAGGTGTAAAAAAATCACAGGACAAACAAAAGTTCCTCTGAAAGGTTACCTTTTGTGTGTAAGAAATAAGTCACTGACAGTGTACCAAGTCAGCACAAGGACATCTATCTTCAACACCGCTACGCTCAACAGCCATAACGTGATACGCCACAAATATCTGGCACAGTTTTGAAGACCTGCCTTCGGACAGGTTCTGGCTTATCATTGTTATGTAAGCCCTCTGAAGGACAAACTACACACTCCAGACAAAAGAAACCAGATGACAACTTAGAACTACAACTCTCAGGATCACGTGCCTCTATCAACTCAGGAGCTGTTTTTCCATCCCCACAGGCAAAAAAATTCATAGCATACAAGTTACTCTCAAACTGCGCTCTGCACTTTAGGATTCCCTAAAACAGTAGGACAATAGGACTAGAATACAACCAGAAAGAAAACATTGCACAAAAAGTAACTCTTCAGATTTTAATTAACCGTAAAAACAGTTTGATATCAGCTTTGCTTTTTTCCTCTTCTCCCAAAAATAAATAAACATTTTAACAATTTCTTTAGATACCATCCTCAAATGAAATTACAACTACGGAGATGACTGAAGAAATCAGAAGACAAACACTAAAAAAACTAAAACCCTAAAGAAAAGAACCTTTAGAGAAATGTATTAAAATGTTCTAAAACAAGACATGCTTTACACTTAGAAATTTAAAAACATAACATTACTCGTACAAAGCCCAGCACAAAATACTCCCATCTGCCCATACACTTATTCCTCAGACTTCAGTTCCTGCTGTGGCTTCATTTTAACACACTGCAATATGGAGAGGAGGGGAGGGGGGCACAGGGCGGTAATCATCCTCATGTTGGAGTTCTCGTTTAGAGAAATATCCATGTTTTGATACAAAAAGTTGTTCAAATCATTACACTGACAAATACCAACTACCTCATAAAAAGTTTCAGAGGAAGAGAAGTTATGAACATCAGCGTATCGAGTAAGATTAGGAACAGCAAACTTCATTTCAGTATTAAAAAATTTACTACAGGAACTTAGGAAACAGACAACCCGAAATACATCTGCATGAGGCAGAGGACTTAAAAGTTAAGATACAGAACAAAACATTCCTAAGAAGGATACTTGTACATTTGAGTCCATCCTTTTACAGCAACTCAGTATTTAGTCAAGTGAAACTAGAGTTTGAAATCAGTGCCTGCATCACAAAATCTCTCAACAGTACCAAATTTATACTTCAAGACGAATGGTAACACAGAGGAGAAAACAATGCTGGCAACCTGACAGAAACTGGGGGGAAAAGAAAAAAAACCAAAAATCCCCCAAACCCAACAGGCAAAAAGAGGTGAAATCTTTCAGTGATACTCAAACTAGCAGGTTATTAGCTTAACCAGCTGAGTTTTCTGAACAAAGCAAAGAGCCAAACAGCACCTTCTGGGAAGGTATTTAGAGATATCAAAAGCCAGATATTTATTCGGTATTCTGCCTAACTGTATCAATAGCCAGAAGTACCACCTGGAAAAAGCTTTACCTCTGTACCGCAGAAACAAAACTAAATTTTTCACATAGATAACCAGGATAAAAGCAGAATTTTAAAAAGAGCCATTTTTAGTATGTTTAAGTTTCAGACTTCCCAAATACCTTTAACTAGCTTAATACCTTCAAAAGCTGTCAACTACTGAACACATGAGGAATGTTCTGAGGGAAAACATTCTTTCTTAATAATTTCCCCATTGTCCATACACTAAACACTGTATATCACTACACAATCATGAGTAACCATTTCAATAAAAATCACAAATAAACCCGTTTTTATGCAGATACATCAAGCGCCAGCTGTCCTCTGAAAATGCCAACCTCTCACCTAAGAGCATTCAGATTTGGTAGCCTAATGTAGCTCAGCAACAGAAAGAAAGCAAGAGGCCCAACTGACTCACAAAACAAAAATATAAATACATATAAAGAAAGAAAAAGATTTTAGCCTAGATGGTTGTCAGTAGAGAATTACTCCCTTAGTTTCTATTCTGACAGTAATCACGCTCCCAGTACACCATTTTCTGCGTTTTGCTTAAATAGTTTTGATTCCTAGAGTAGCAAAGTTCTTGGAGTGCTTAGGTCAGTATATAAGGTTTACTAACTCACTGGGACTACTCCTGTCTTTCATATTAGACAGCTAAAATTATTGCTGAAACACAGCAGTTAATTACAGTTCTTTCTTCTGATGAATAGGAAATTACTTCCAGAAAAGCATTTTTCTTTTAATGTCTAAAAATCGCTTTTGTTTCCATAAGATACATGAAAGCACAATTAAATTCACAGAAATAATCGATAATAACTGTAGTACCAATATATGCACATATATACTGTAATATAATCAAATTTTGGTGTTAAAAATAATTTTTAAAAATTAAGATAAATTAAATAAAACAAGGCATTGGAAACAGCTATTAACTTATTAACGAGTGAAATTAGCACTAAGAGTAGCTTTCAGTTCATAAGTATGTCAAAAAACCCCAAACAATTAAAAATACTCCAAAAGCCAATAAACACAAAAAATCCCTATGGAGACAAGGGTACATCTTGCTCTAATAAATCAGAACAACCCAAGACATTTTGTATTGAGAAGGAACACTTAAAAATGCTCCTGTGTGCAGAACACTTATGTCATTTTTTTTGTCTGAATCTTCGGTTTCTTTCTGTGTGTTTACCTTATCTTTGATTTTGTCAGCCCTGGTGTCCAAAAGCTGAACTTTGTTTTGCTCCTGGTTGTATTTGCGTCCTCCTGCTCCTGAGGTTACAGTTTTCACGGCTCCTGCTGACGTTGCAATGCTAGTGGAGAGCACCGATGTGCTGAGAGATGAGACTGCCGTGGTACTGTTGCCGTTCAGAGATCCATTTACACCTAAACGTGACAGATTTACAAAGTGACACTTGAAATAAATCTGAAGTAACAGGTACTTTCCTTGAGATACCCCAGCCACACTGACATTTCACACAAATGTAACAAGATACTACACTACGCACAGGTTACTCGCCACATAGACTAAAATTGGTCATCAAAGTGTCACTGATTTGGAGTTATTTTAGTTTAGACATACAGAGCACCCACGATTTAAAGGCCAAACACATACTTGGTATGTATCATCCTTACCTAACAGAACCAATTTTCATGGAACAGTTTAGGAATGGGAAGAATGAGTGAAGTGAAGCTCGAATTCCACATCTTTCTGCATGAGCAGAAGTTCAGTATGACTATTTCCAGACAACTTCAGCCATTACCTTTGTCTGTATTGCTCCGACTACTTTTTCCTGTCGCTCTTGAGTGGAATGAAGCAGAATCATGATTCTGTGCAGGAGGAGCGAACAGTGCGGGAATTCCCAGGAGTGGTGGGAAAAATGCTGCCCCAGGACGAGAGTGCGTGTCTGCCGTTCGCCACCATTCTGAACCGCAAAGGAAATAAAAACAAACTTCAGTTGTTCTAATACTATATTTAAGTATTTCAGTAAGTATATTGCTGTGCATAATCCAGAGCAGATTTAACAAATCCAGAAGTAAGAACAAAACATTTAGGAACTTCTCAGTGACAAAAATTTCCTGCAACAACTCTGGTCTTAAGTCATTAAAGCCATTCTGATAAAGATCGCAGTGCAGTTTTATTTAAATGAATTCTGAAAATAAATACTTAATAGAAAAGCTATGTGACACTGATCACTGCAAAATGAAACTGCTAGTCTTATAAACTGAATCAGTACTCACAGATCACCCTTTAACATTTATTATTATCTCAGCAGTCTTCCTACATCAGAACTACGAAGTAGCACAACAGCTTTCAGTCACCTCTGCAATCTCAGTCTTGGAATACTCCAAGGCCTCCACCGTAAAACCACAACTGAAGCCGTTCCCCACGGAAAGGTCTCTTACACAGAGGAACTGCTGACTACCCAATGGTAACTCTACAGCCACTGCAGGAGGTTCTTATCCTTGAGTTTGACACTGCATTGCAAAAAAAGCAGTCTCTATTTTTTTTCCTGTAACAACCCTACTCCAATGCTCTAGTTTCAACTGGTGACCCTGCTTCTAACTTCAGTATGAGTAATGCCACCTCTCAGACTGGGAGCTTCGCAGACAAGATGAAGATGAGACGTGACAAAGAGGTGCCCTGGTTCCAGCCAGGACAGGGTTAATTTTTGCAGTAGTTGGGAGGGGGCATGGCCAGGATCCAGAGGTTATTCAAATGAATCTCGCATCACTGGCAGGNAGACAAGATGAAGATGAGACATGACAAAGAGGTGCCCTGGTTCCAGCCAGGACAGGGTTAATTTTTGCAGTAGTTGGGAGGGGGCATGGCCAGGATCCGGAGGTTATTCAAATGAATCTCGCATCACTGGCAGGGGGCAGGGGAAAGGGACTCTCTTCCAGGGAGTAGGGTTCTCTTCCCAGCTGGAGCACCTTGGCAGAGGTCAGGAATTGTCTGTTGGGGGGGTGTGCATCTGAACATTTGAATAGTTTGTTTCTTATACCCTCTGTCAGTATTGTTGCTGTTAATATGTGTTTTCCTGTCTCATCTCTGTTTCCAGTAAATTGTTCCTCTCTCGACCTGTGACCTCTGCCTTTTGTGCCTGCAATTCTCCTCTCCAGCCCTCTGCAAGGGTGCAGGTGGTGGTGAGGGGTTGGGGAGAAGCGAATGGCAATGTGGTCTCAGTGGGAGCACTGAAGTGAGGAGTACCATTCCTAAACCATGACAAGAGGGGAGAAAGAAACAACGCAGCTAGATGAACCAGACTATAAAAACTACAGGTAAAATGTGGAGATAGCTGGAGCTGTGCTTACCTTAAACAATAAGGAGACTGAATCGAATACAGAAAGGAAAATGAACACGGGAAGTGACCAGAAAAAAGTAAACAGAGAAATTATTTGAGCTGCTACACACCGGGAAGGTTGGGGAAGGGCAGCACAGAAGAGAGCAGGCACAGTACGGCGAGTCAGCATGTATTCATATGGTAGGACAAGGTAAGAATTTATAATAGCAAAGATGAGAGACAAAAATCAAAGCACCAGAAATTCTGTCCTTTGGAGACAAGGACTGGTAGAGGAAATCTCACAGGAGTGTCAGAGCTAAACTTCAACTTCAGAGATAGCCTGAACACCAGGATGGAAAACAAATCATGGAATTCTGAGACTGTAAGTATACATAACCAGGAAAACAATGCAGTCCCTAATGGGGAGAAAAAGCAGGAAAAGACTGACACTAAAGAACATTAAACTCACTTGTGCCATGCTTTAATATAAAGAGCATCACGTCAAAGAGGACAGCATGAGAAAGACCAAGCATCCCCTGTTTTCCAGGAGACTCACATTATCAACAAGGGCCTCTGCACCCTGACCGTGCTTCTGGTGGACTCCTACACAGAAACCATTAATTTGTTTCCTAATCCTACTTCTCCCTCTGGATGTTTTAAACATTATTACTGTGTTTGTGTACATGAGGAATAATTCTGGAATGAGTTCTTGACTGGAGCAACTCATCCTATTAGGTGTTAGGAACACAAGGGCATTCACTAGGATTTTTCATTTATTAGCAACTACAAGGCAACATAATGGAAATATTACATGCACAGTGCAGGGAAATTCCTCTTACTGATTTCTGGTTCAGGTGCCTTTTTTTCCTTCCTCTAAGACAAGAAGGGACTTGCACTTCTTTGATGCTAACAACTGCTGGTGATATGTAGAGTATTTCCCTAAACTTCTGACATGAGTTTAAAACCACTGTGTTTCAGTTTTACATTTGCTGAACTTAGTTCAAATGTCTTTTGTAAATTATCACAAAAAAGACCCCAAAAGCAACCATAACCAACCCAAGCCCCATTTGTGTATCTTCTTCCACAATGCTTCTCTCTCACAGACCACAGCGGTGATTGTTAACAATGCTGAGGAGCAACACAGCATTGCAAGGTTTCGTAATACTTTGAAGACCTTCCAAGTTAGAAGAACCTTTGAGATTGTTCATGAACTTTCTTCATCATACAGAAAGAGTAGGTAACTGTACACCCTATTACACACTATTACAGCCTTGAAAAAAGACACACCAGGTGTGCTAAGACATTACCTAATCTGTCTAGGAAAGAGAAGCTGTCGATTTTTAAATATGCACTTAAACACATGGGAGAAATAAAAAAGACAAAAAATGGTGGAAGTCTTGTAATAATGAACTGAACCGTAATGACATTCCCCTCTTTCTTACCTGATGAAAATACTAACAGTCTGTTTAGCAATTAATGCTAGTATTTCCTTAATTTTCCTATTTTAGTGTTTGCTCTTCAAGTTACTAACTTATCTTAAACATGCTCCACATAGCTAAATTTCATATTAAATCTCACTCCTTAGCCTTCTTGGCTTACTTTCAAACAGGTTAAATATTTTTGAGCCCAGTTTTCCCAATTCTGCTAACCACTGCACAGATAAATGATTGAAAGCATTATTCCAAAGGGCAACACATTTCAACAATGCTGGTCTCTTAGTAACAAGGAATGATAACTGTGAGTGCCTTTGTTAATATTAATGAACTTCAGGGTGCAATACAAGCTTTTTAAAAGCGCTAGAAAGGAATAAATACTTATATAATACTTTAAAACACAAAGCATCAATGTGCCAACCGGCAGAAATAGAAACATAACATGGTATTTAAGGGCATTCCACCCTACACACCAAATCTGAGAATTGCTTGGGGTGACAGAAATTACAGTGTATTCTCCTCCTTTCTCTGTTGTCCTTTAATCATTACAGTGGTAGCTAAATTTGCTTTCTACATCTGTCCCAACACCAGCAGGTCTTCCTGATTTCTTGCACGCGTGATTCCAAACCACTTACACGCACGGCCTCTCCGTATAAAAAGCTGGAAAGCATGGAAATGGCTGGAAATGTAACTAACTTCACCCACTCCTATCACTGGTTTGAAAAACTAAAATCCTCATATGGAGAGAAACATCAAAAATATCTGTTCGTGTAAATGAAGAGAAAAGCACTGCCTATCTCATTAAAGCACTTGAAAAAAAGGCATTTTAATAACTCTGAACATGCTCTGAACATGGATGCATTCTTTAACCTTCCTTCATAAATCGTACGTTAAAAGAAGCAAGATTTAGAATAACTTTATTTAAAAAACCAAGAAATTTCAAAAGGGATTGACAAAGGGGACTTTAGAAAAAGATTTCAAATTTTAAAAAGGGATTGCACACTACTGAGAAAGGTGATACATAACTGAGGCACAAACATATTAAATCTGAGGAGCGAGAACATAATGAACATATACAGAGCACAGAACTATCAAGCTGTATTTTAAAATGTATCAACCACACGGTAACTCTGAATGAGGCTTCCTTTAATGCAAGAACTACCAGGCGTTTGATGCTCTTTGAAATAAAATTATTTAGGTGCTCAAATACAACAGTTTCCTTTAATGTCTAATATCCAAAACCAGTGCACTTGAAACTGTCTCTCTTTCAGTGTTATTTCGACTAAGTCCATTCCTTAAAAACAATGGTAAAAGTCCTTATCCAAACAATATTCAAAATTATTCACTCATCTGTGTAATCCCTGCAAGAAGCACCGGAGGAGATGGAATTTTGAAACATGGAAGTACTCAGGTGATGTCCCCCCCTTTTTTCCTCTTTATTTTTGCTTTTACATTCTTATATTGTCACGCTCTGGTCTTTAAAAAACAGTTTAGGTAGAGCCTGGACTAGTTTGCACTGTGCAGTCCAAACACTGAGAAAGAAATCAGGTAATAAGTTGAAGCTGGAAATCTAAACAAATCTGGTATCACATTTAAAGAATGAGTTTAAAGGCTGCTTCTTAATGATATGTATAAAAAGAGATTAAAATTAAGATGCAATGAAAATTTTAACACTGATTTCCAAAACCGTGATCTACATTGTGTAAAACACCATGGGCACCCTGTTAGTATCAGAACTGGCAATTAATTGTTCTGTACTACTGTTCACATCCTTATACCTAATCAAAGCGTCTGCATCTCTTAATATCACCACCCCATTCTCCCTCAGCATTTCGTTGTACATTCACCACTTTGTTTTTATACATCCATTTCAGTTTTGCTATTGTCACTCAGCATCTAGAACACCTGAAATCTCCAGAAGTCAACAACTATCTACAAGCCTAAGATAAAAAATCTGACAAACCAAGGACCACATAATAAATTTTCCATAAAAAGAAAACTGTTTATACGGTTTTACATTTTAGGCACTAAATCTGATCTTTCCAATATTTATTTGAGAAGCCACAATGTGATTTTTATGTAAATACTCAGGCCCCAAAAATAACTGGTATTAAAATAAAAATCTTTGCTACTATAGATCAGAACACCAAATGTAAAATTACAGATTTTCCAGTTTAAAAAAATCCTGCGACTTTGTGCATTTACGTACACAGTTTTGAAACTGTTCTGGATCTCATTTATGGAGAAATAGGAAACTCCAAAAAGAGTGAAGATTTTTGCTTTGACAAAAGCAGCTTCCAGTTTGAGGGGAAAAAAATGGTACGGTTTTGTATATTGTGTTTTGTTATTTAATAAAAAGTTAATCAACTCCCTTTTTTTTGAAAATTAAAAATAAAGAACCTTCCAGATCTGATCACATCAAAACAACACAAGTCCGTTGTTCAGCTTAGGGTGGTTTCACACGCTAGTATTATTGCCCTTCATAAATCACTGAATTACGGTTTTATTTAGAGAAAAAGCTATTGATTTATATTCTTCCAAAGTTGCTAACATTCTCATGAGGGTGAATGTAAAATTCTTTCAAAGGCAATTTGCTTTTCCAATGCACCTTCCTATTTTCAGCAATGGGTGAATAAGAAGAAAGCAAATAAAATATCTGTTTACTTGATTAGAAGGCTTTAATTATTCAGGAACTAGTGCCATATTAACCAATTAAACTCACAGTATGTGATATATTCCATAATGGTTTCACACAGGTGCTTTGTCTTTTTGACCTGGGAATACGCCAAAATAATTTACTTGTAGTTTAATCTCCCTGGCAAAGCATAAAGACTCCCAGTCCTAACTCACCATGTATCGTGGGCACCTGACAGAGTACACAATCAGGTTTATTGCAGAGACTACTTAATAGACTATTGATTGCTGCAAAGAAAATAAAGAGATGAATTGGAATAAAAAGAACCTCTCTAATCTCATGCATGCATTAAGATGCATTACTTTCTCTTAGTAAGAATAATCGCTTGTTCTTACAAAATTATTTTATTAGATACTAGAAAAATGCATTTTTAAATTTGAAGATAATTCAATTATCTGTTTGACAGACATTGTTGGGTTTTTCTCAAATATCTCAGGAGTGAAGAACACCTCAGTTTAGAACTGGCTAGTATACCAGCCTATCTTGGCTGCAGAGAATCTTGTAAATTCAGGACACACCATAGGTCATTCAAAGGAAAACAGTCTCCGGCTGGCTGGCAGCACAAACCCCTCTGTGGAATTTCTCTAGGACAGTGTACACCTTTCCAGAGTGGATACAACAGCAACCACAGTGCACTGTGTCAGCAGAGAAACAGACATACTCATCAATAAAACTGATGGGAAGGTACTGACAGTAAACTTCATTCCAGCTTGGTTTTGGGAAGACAAAGTGTCCTTGAAAAGATATGTATGTTCTTAAACATCAGATGCAGCCAGGCAAACAATCTGACCATCAAAAAAAAATGAATACTGGTAATTACTATCAGTCTTTTTAACTATTAGCTGTCAGGCAGAAATGAAACTTTTTTTTAATAGAAGATGAGAACAGAATTTTTAAAAGGCCTTTAGTGAAGAAATACATGTGTTTTCTAATGAAGAACAAAACTGACAGTTTAATACCTTTATTACATTATTCATCTGCTTCAGTCTTACTGTACTTTAGCAGACCAAATGTGTATCCTATAAATGCACAGAACACTAACATGAGATGCAGTATTACATGATGTAATGCGTACACAGTAAAAGCAGCAAGGAGAGGTAAATGAGTCACAGAAATCCTCAAGTTAGGACTGTACATTCATAGCCATACGGAAATTAACTCCTGCTATATTCTGAAACCACCACAGAAAACCATTTCCAGTGCCAGGGGCTAATGAATATAGACAAAAAATTGTTTTGGAGATTACTTTTTAGTGGGGTACTGAAAAATGAAACACTTGGTTATTTATTCCAGAAGAGTTTTAGTTAAGAATGTTCTGGCCGATTTTAGAGAAATTAAAATAAATAGTTGAGACATAACACTAGGTCTGCAGACATTCTGGTTTCAGCTTCTTGGGGCAGCTGCAAACAAATACAGGATGGAGTCAGGAACTTGGAATCTACTCATTATGTACTATCAGGGCTGTAGTTTTTCAGTTTGGAGAATACACTTTTGCTCACTCCGCTGCAAGAACAGAGTTTGTTCTGAAAACAGGGGATTACCGTGAATTTAAGCTGGAAAAACTTCCTATTTACCATATATCATAGAAGAATAGGGTTAACAGAATCAATGTTCTCCAAAAAAAGACCTGTTTTGCAAAAGTTAAGTGAGAAACAGCAGCAGGGAAGAGTTTACCGTTCCTTGTTCTGTGGATGACATATGTATAATTCAGCTGAAATACGAGTTTCATTCACAAAAATGAAAATCTTGCATGGAGAAATCTTCCATATATATTTCTGGTAAGTTATTTCACTCTACTCAAGATTATCCAAGCCTGTGACTTTGTGAAATTCATCTTTTCAATTTCAAGCTCCATTAGAAGAAACTAGTCCTCCAAATATAAAACTACAGTATGGGCTGTGCTTAAATGCTGAGAAAATTATGTATGTTCAAGAAGCTGATTATTACAACTTAATCTGTAAGTGGCATACAGTTTTCTAGATGAACCTTTTATTTGATCCTTTCATGGCAGCCTTGCAAACTGAATTTTTTTTCCACATTTTAAATAGGCAATTTTTAATTAATGTCATTCCTTCAATAAGCAAGGACTATGTAAAATGTATTCACAGCAAATGAATGTCACTTGGCAAAAACAAAAAAACCTCAAACATTTTTCTCTGACGTATCTCTGCAACCTTATTACATTTGACTTGTAATAATAATTACAAGTGTTGACAAACACTAAAATTACATAGCAGTATAGACTTGAGTCATTTTTACCACATGTGTTGATTGCGGAGCTCAGTGTCGCAGCTCCAGTGGAAAGGCCACCTTTCGATACTTCTGAAGCGACTGACGGAGTCGAAGATGCTGGAGTGGAAGCAGCTGCAGTAGAGGAGACTGATGATGACGTTAACCGCTCTCCAGACTCCATATCTGCAAGAGAGAAGATAAATGTCTGTCTTCTATGGCAGCAAAGGAAATCACAAGGGACTGCGGGACTGTCTGTGCTGACTGGGTCTCAGGAGCTGCACTAAATTCTCAAGAGGTTCCTGTGAGACCTTTCCATGGGAGGAACATCCCATGGACAGCATCCATTCCTCAGGGAACTCGGCAGAACTGCAGCACTATGGGAATTCGGTACTGCTGTTCAGTTACACCACACTGCAACCTGAACACCTCTACCACACCCTGTGCTCAGGAGCTCCATTTCAGCTCAGGCTGGAGCCCTCAGCCCTTGCCAGAGCCAGCCCATCGCTCTTGCAGCCTGCCTGTGCCCCTGCCTCTCGGCTACATCCTGTGCTCTAGCTTCCCTCTAGGACAGCATCAGCTCCCACCTTCTGCTGCTTCTGATCCGACAACCGGATGGACACTGGGCCTGACAGATTCCACTCTTTTGTCCATCCCTGTGACCAGCACTGTTCAGACCGTGCCAGCATCGGGAAAAGCCCTGACTGCGTAATCCTCACCTGCCAGCTTATCCCTCCTTGCAGAGCAGCCCTGCTCTTTGCTGCTCTCTGACAGACAACTTTAAAGAACCTGTAGTGCATGCCAAAACATCCATATCTAGACTGTTAATTTAAGGAAAGACCCAGCAATTATGGTGAGATAGTATAAATACTACAACTCCTGTAAATTGCTAGGGGCTTTTTGTCTGGTTGGTTGGCTTTTGTTGTTGTTTCCTGGTGAGCTTTTCATACACAATAAGACACTTTTATCTCTGCCATGAATTGTCTAAATCAAAAGTCACCAGATTTATTTCACTGAAGAAGCATGTGTATTTTAAGGGAAACAGACAGTAACATTTTTATTAAAAACACTAGAAGTGTTTGGACAACACTCTCAGGCACATGGTGTGGCCCTTGGGGATGGTCCTGTGCAGGGCCAGGAGTTAGACTCAATGACCTTTGTGGGTTCCTTCCAAGTCAGCATATTCTGTGATTCTGTGAAGTAGCTTCTCAAATACTTAGGAAACGCAGCCAAGCCAATGATGTCTTTGCACAGTGGTAGCAGCATCAACAGACTGACTCAACTGCCAGAGCAGCAGTTGATGGCGAGTCAGAATCGTAATATAAACAAGGTGGGGAAAACATTTCACAGTTCCTGTACTATTAAAAATGCCATGAGACTAAGCACATTGAACTCTTAACAGGGAAACTTCCAAGAAACCTGTTCCTGTCGTGGAGTCTCCCTCACAGACAGAAGCAACACCCTTTCTCAGATTTGCCCCTGAAATCTGAGGGGGATAAGTACTGAACCTAAATCAAACAACTGTTATGAAATCTCACTCCCAGTACTTGTAAAGCAGAATGCCAAGTACACAAGAAAGACCCACTTTTCCAAATTCTATTTTAAACGGTGTAGAAAACTGGTATGTTAAACAGCACTTCTGATCCAAAGCTGTATTAAACAGTGACTTCCCAAATGCACACTTGGAAAGAGAGCTTAAAACCTTTTATCTGCTTCTCCAGAAAGTAGATCCTTGGTTTCTCTCGGCCAGTAAAAACAAAACTTAAAAAGCCACAACAAATATAAAAACAAAATCAATAGAGAAACACAAAACATGGTGAAGACGTACTGTGCCCATTTTAACTAAATTGTTCTTTCCCTGTCACTAAGAGTTTTTCTACCTTGTAACTTCTATGTACGGGGAAAGTCTCCAGGCTTTGCAAGCTAGCAGAACAAAGCACGTTACTTTGGGAAAGGGAGAACTGCTAACACAGGAGGTACAGTCTGTCGTACAGAACTGCCTACCCTTTGTACCAACTGCAAACAGCTGCTACACCCTCAACAGCACCTAAAGACTTCACTGCTTTTATTCTTTACAGCCCAATTTATCATGTATCATTTTCACACATGCAGAAGAAAACTATTTCTTTTCCGCAAACACAGAAAAATCAGCTACTTATACTGATATGGCACCAAAAAATGTATCTTCTACTATACTGAATATTAGGGGCATGACCTTTTCCTTCAGAACAATAGTAGAAATAACAAAACTACTTCCTTCAGAAAATCTATGATGGAAAAATATTATTAAACATTTTAATTGTTTCATTTGGGACTCCTAAATACATACTTCTCTCCAGTTAAACATTTTCCATCCACAATTAAAGAATACTTCATTTTTAGTAATTTGTGACTATAATCAATCTAATGTGCTACTCAGTGGAGGTAGGTCACTGGAAAACACTCTAAATAGTGTTTATTATATATATATATATATGTTACTAAATTTTACAACTATTCTGGAGGATAATAATTAATAAAAAACCCGTTCATAAGGGATTATGGTTTTAGTTTGCATCTACAGACTTAAGTCCACAGCATTTGCAAACACATAGTAAAAAGATTTACTATCTTTAGGATACAGACATCAACAGACACAAATTTTGATGACAAAGTACTTTTTTAGTCTCTACGAACGACTGAACTTACTTGAGGCCAACAAGCAGTCCTTGTACAAATAAAAATTTGTTGTGTTTTGTTATTCATTGTTTTACTTATGGCTACAGCAAAGTCACTATATTTACAGAGAGCAAAAGGGGAATTAGAAACAAATCAAAATTGTATTATTACATATTTCCTTGTAAAAGGAAAGCTACACTTAAACTTTAACACACTCCATTCAAAACTCAGGATGGAAACTTCATATTTTATGTTCCCTCACAAAAACATCCAGAACTCTCACATTTCTAGAAAAAAACCAAACTGTAATGCTGTGTGTAATAATAAAACATTAAAACAAGTCTTTACCATACAACCACAGAATCCAACCTAAATGAGTGGAGAAAACCTTCAAGATCATAGAAACCAACCTGTGCCCAATCCCCACCTTGTCACCAGCCCAGAGCACTGAGTGCCATGTCCAGGTGTTCCCTGGACATCTCCAGGGATGGGGATTCCAAACCTCCCTGGGCAGCCTCTTACAGTGCCTGATCCCCCTTTCCATGAAGAAATTCCTCTGATGTCCAAGCTGAGCCTCCCCTGGCACAGCCTGAGGCCATTCCCTCTTGTCCTGTCCCTGTTCCCTGGGAGCAGGGCCTCACCCCCACCTGGCTCCACGCCTCCATCAGGGAGTTGTGGAGAGGGAGAAGGTCCCCAGCAGCCTCCTTTGCTCCAGGCTGAGCCCTCCCAGCTCCCTCTGCTGCTCCTGGTGCTCCAACCCCTTCTCCAGCTCTGTTCCAGTCTCAGGACTTCCTCCTCAGTGTCTTCCTTTTTGTGACGGACGCAGAACTGGGCACAGCACCCAAGTTGCCTCAGCAGTGCCAGCTCCATGTCATTGCCCTGGTCCTGCTGCCACACTGGGACTGATACAAGTCAGGTGTCCTTGGCCATCTTGCCCGCCTGGGCACACCTGGGCTCATGTACCAGCACCCCCAGGGCCTTTTCCAGCTACCAGCCACCCTGCTCCAGCCTGGAGCACTGCAGGGGCTTGTTGTGATCCAAATGCGGGACCCAGCACTTCACCTTATTGAACTCATTTAGTTGTCCTTGGCTCATTGATCTAGCCTGTCCAGACCCCTCTGCACGGCCTTCCTAACCTTCCTATCCACAAGCAGATCAGCAATCCTGCCCAATTTGGCATCATCCATAAGTTTACTGAGGGTGCACTCAATCCCCTCATCCCGATCACCGATAAAGATATTGAACAGGACTGGCCCCAATCCTGAGCCCTGGGGACACCACTGGTGACCAAGCCCAGCTGGATGTAATTCCATTCACCACCGCCCTCTGGGCCTGGCCATGCAGACACTTCTTAACCCAGTGAAGCGTGCACGAGTCCAAGCCCTGGGCTGCCCGTTTCCCCAGGAGAATGCGGTGGGAGACAGTGGCAAAGGCTTTGCTGAAGCCCAGGCACACACACCCACAGCCCTCCCCTGGCTCACAAGGCAGGGCACCTGGTCAGAGGAGGAGATGGGGTTGCTCAGACACGACCTGCCTTTCCTAGAGCCCTGCTGGCTGGGCCGGATCCCCTGGCTGTCCTGTGTGTGCCGTGTGATCTGTTCCATAACCCTCCTGGGCACCGAGGTCAGGCTGACAGGCCTGGAGTTCCTCAGGTGTGAGCACCTAAAGTATTTTATAAATAAGCATAGTCAAGAACCATCTACAAGCAATCCATGTTTGAGTCATAAATAAGAAGATATCCATGACAAATCAATACTTTTTTAATACAGAAAAGTAAATTTAGCTATACTCGCAAGCTTTTAACCAACATAAGCCATCTGTTTGATCAAATAAGAACTGGGAGAACAGTAATAAGCTGCCCTTTTAAGGCTCCCCTCTCTTTCTCACCCTCACCCCACTCCTTTTACTTCAGTTTGCAGGGGTCTGGGAAGTGTTTTTGAGAGGGTGCGTTTTCAACCTTTAATTTAGATGCTTGTTTAATGTCTTTAATACAGAACTGGAATATTGGTATTTCTGAATTATTCTGAATGGAAGAAATTACATTCTTTTCCTAGAGTCATACATACTTTTGATTTCAAACTAAGTCAACCCTTAATTATGTTTAGTTAATTACTCTAACCACAGCAGATGGCTAACTCCAAAAGAGATAATCCCCAAAACAGTCATTAGACAGGATCAGCAATAATTACACTGTAGACCTAATGCGTTCTGTGACTAAAAAAGTCCATACCAGTTACAGCAGATCCATATTCTTTTTAACTTCAAGTATAAATGAGGCATTTGTTGCTTTGGAGTTATTTTGTCAGTCAATACTTATGAACTTTCATGACTTTTTTTTAATCTCTCATATTAGTAAAAGAGAAAAATCAGGAAGTAAAACTAGGGGAAAACTCTGACTTTTTTAAATTTTCCAGGTGTAGTGATTTATGTCAGCTCCTCTCAATGCTTTGCCCAAAACTCCAGCTATTTTCCCAGAATTTCCTATGGTGAATTATAATCCCTAATGCAACTGAACCCAATGAAAACAGAAAGTAACCTCTCAGTAGAAAGGAACAAAGGAGGGAAGTATGTGAAGTTTTACGCAAGAAAAATGTCGTCTTTTGGGAGGAAAAAAATTACTAATGTTTAATAAAAATAGAAACACTAAAACGGTGATTGTGCCAAACATGCTTTTTAGTATGCTTTACTTCTATAACTGAATCTTGCCTAACTTTGCCAAATAATAATAGAAGGCATTAAACCAAGAGCTAACTTTGTGAAGCCTGAAGTATCTGCTCTTATATATACACAAGAACTCAAAAGAACTCACTACAATGTGTTTTGCCCACTTGGTATTATTTTGCTTCATGCTGGAAAAAAAGAAGTAACTACAAATCCAGTATCTATATGGGTGTATGAACTGCACGTGTGTCAAAATAACAAGCTCAGAACTAGTCTATGGGCACTGCCCTGTAAGAAAAAAAGACGCTGAGAAAAGGCTTCTTTTACCCTGCAGTCCTAAACTGACAGACCACACACACTCTAAGAAGTAAGAAGGGGCAAGGACGGTAGTCAAAATCCTTGCTAACAAATGGTCTAGATATTTTTTGGAGTTTTTTGTTTGTTTGTTTGGAGTCTTTCAAGTTTTTCATCCTAAAAATTTCAGTTACTATTCTAGTTCTTCAAAAATTGTTAAAAACTATAACCACCAGCATACTCTGATGAGAAATGAATTATGGGTACCAAGTCAGAGTTCCAGGAAAGCATTCAGGAGAAACAAATCTTTCAACGTGTTCCTGTACCAGCCTCAGGCTTTGCAATGGGTCCTGATTTTGTTTTAGAATAGCACCAAACTTCAGTCTCATTACTCTAACATTAATATAATTTTAAACAAAGAGAAAAAAAGCCAAACATCTAAATTGTACAGTAGGTTCTCCAATGCCAGTGAAAACTAGTTTTAGCCCACGGGAGAGCAAGGAAGTCTGTCAGCCTCTCATGTCACTGACTGGGTTTTGGCACCGTGACTAAAAAACTTATCATTGAGGAATGCTAATTCCTCAGTTTTGAACTCTGAACAGCACCTTGCGGTGTCATCTAGCAGGAACGTAATAGTTCCCACTAATAGGCTGAGACACAGATAAATGGTTTCCACATTTTCCTGCAGTTGCACTCTCATGGTGCTTTGGAAACCCTGAACCAGTTCTTGAAGGAAGTGGTACATGCCGTAACAACCATTGTTTTGAGTCAGCTTCATCACTGGCATCCACCCCCTTTTCCAAAATAACTTTCTTAGGTTATTGTTCATTGTTTCTTCCTATTTAAAAGGCAGTTAACTGAGACATTTAAGCAAAACAAAACCAAACCCCCACTAAACAACAAGAGAGTCCACTAAAGTTTAGGTCAACAGAATAACTAGAAGGAAAAGTAATGGGGGTTTTCACAGACAAGGAAATAAAATTAAGCCTCAACAGAACTCACAGCAGGTATTACTGTGTCAGAAGATTATTCTGGCTTACTCCATTCACAGCATTATTTTTACAAACCAAGCAGATGCAAATCTGACATCTTCATGTTATTTACAAACTCAAAAGAAGTGGTTAGACACAAAAAAACCTGCCAGATCACATTTTTATTTCCACAAATTGGAAAGAAAGAAGATAATAAGCCATCCATATTTCCATCTTCAAAACAAAAGCACTGTATCTAGATTTCAGGCTCTAACAAAGCCACATGCTAAACATTACAGTTCCCTACACAATTAAAGAACACTAGTTAAAACACAGGAGTCCATTTTTGCTGCACCAGGTGTTGTTTGCTTGCAAAGCCCAAAAACCCTTTCAAGATTAACAGTGACACACATTGCAATGAACCATTCTTTCAAAATTTAAAAGCACTCTGCAAAGGGAAGTAGTCAATGATGGTCATATCTGACAGACAAAACGGGGGCTCCCTTGTGGGGTGTTGGAGCAGGAAGCCTAAGCAGTCCCAACTCCTGCCGCCCAGCACTCAACTCGAGAGGCCCATGAGCGGCTGTGGCTGGGCCCAGGGTTAGGATCTGCCCTTCCCTGCACAGCTAAACCAGCTATACCCCTTGGCCACTGCTGCCTCCCACACTTCCCTTCCTCCAAGCACCCCAGCAGCTCCTCAGCTCCCACCAGGGCTGTTCTGCCTGTTCTGCAGGAATCAGGTTCTGTAAATTAAGCTGAAGCTTGAGCCAACAAGGTCAGCTGTGAAGCACCAAGCTTTAAAAGTCTCTATAGAGGTACAATATGCAAAAAGATTACAAATAACAAGGGAAACCTTTCCAAAACACCCAGATTGTAGGACATTGGAAAGAACGGAGCAGGAGTACAAGACAACAGCTGGACAGCAAGGCAGTCTGCTGGAAGACAATACACATTTTGTTTGATACCCAAACTCAGACATTTCATAGACAGAGTCAACACTAAGCACTACTGTAACTTGTTTGCAATATCAGATTATATAAAGTTTATCTATTAACAGCAGCAATTCAGTATTTTGTTAAAAAAAAAAATCTATGGAATCTTGTTTTGAGAGACATTAGTACAGAATAGTACCCCAAGTCACTGGGCTTCCAAATTAAATACCAGTATTAAAGGGCCTGTAAGGGAGGCAGCATGTGTATGAAACCTGTGGCTATCCTGTGAAACCTTTATCTTTCAGTCGGTGTTCTCAAGACAAAAAGGCCATCATTTCATAGAGAATGGCACTCATTCCTCAGCAATCCTCAGAATACAGCATAAGTATCTTGGGGAAAGAACAGTTCAAATCAACGGCTTCCAAATACCAGGTCTTCACCACCTCGTGAGAAGAGAACCCTTTAAAAAAGTAATATACATTGAATCCCTCCTTCCTTTCTTCCCCATGGCATTTTTCCTGCCTCGTTCTCCTTAATACAGACCTGTATCTACACGCTTTAGCCACTCCACTGTCCACACCCTTTTCTCTACACGAACAACTCGTGAACTAACAGGTCAAGCACGTCCAAAAACCTCTTTCTACCCCAAGCTGGAGGAACACTGTTCCTCACCTACTTATTTTTCTCACAGTGTGAACAAAACAGATTTCTCATATATGCTGTCTACTTCACAAGTTTTTTAATAACAGCTGTTTAATTCAATATCTATGTTTTAACCATCTATTATAAAAATATCTCTTTCTTTTAACTGAATCATACTTTTTCCCCATGTTTCATTTTTGGCTCCAGTTTCTGTTAACATAGTGGATATGTCCTGTTACTAAATGAAATTTTACATAATTTTATTTTCACATAAGATATGATAATAGAAAAACTGGACTTTTGAAGAGCAAAAAATGATTTTGGTTAGGAATTCACTACAAGGTTTTGCACACTCTAGTTTACAAAGGGGAAAAATAAAATCTTTTGTACCAAAAACACAATATTATTTTATTATTAATTTATATTAGAACAGCAAAATTTAACTTGGCACTTTTCTAAGCTTCCACAAAATAATCAAGAACATGCACTGCTATTACATACTACAGAACTCCCATAACATTTATCGTGATACATACTACTGCAAATGCTATGCCATTTATACTTGCACAACAGGAGACCAACATTAAGAAAAATAAAATCATTGTAGATCCACTTACTAAGCCAAGTAAGACCAAAACTGCTCTGTAACCATTGTTTTACACTATTAAATCTGTTAGACTGATACTCTTGAGAAAAATAAAACCACACCTGGGCACTGAGTGATAGCTCACACTCACCTGGTCCTCATCAGCAAGAACCGAGAAATTACCTGAAGTAAAAATAACACATCAACTGTAATAAAGATAGAAACAGCACTTACACAATCATGTAAGAAAAGCTGACAAAAAGGCTGTTTTGTTTTATTTGAAGACTTCAAGTTTGTTAGACAGGAAACAGATCTGGAAGTGATAAAAATATTATGAAAATACTAATACTTCAGAATTTGCACGAAACACATGCATTCTATGCCACTTTATTTGTCCAGTGAGTATTCATCAGAATTTTTCATAAAGTTAATACTAATTGTCTAAAACCTAAATAGACTTCAATGCTTTGGGGTTTTTTAATCTCATGAAAATCAGATTTTTCACTCATCCCTGCTATCAGATAAGCATTACAAGAAGCAGTAGTTTTCTCAGAATTTAAAAGAAAATTAAATTAAATTTGCTACTCCATATATTCTTTCTATATTCTTCTTCAATCTATAAACATTTCAAACTATTAACCCAGGGAAGGCAGGGGGGGCAGGCAGGCAGAGGGGGAGGGAAGGGGAAGGAAGCACAGAAGAAAAGCACTGAACACTTGGCATTACAGGAGAATAGACAGAGAACACGAACAGCTTACTGTGGAGAGGGGTTTAATCAGGAAGTAGCCATTATCCTGTCGCTACAGAGCAGTGACAGCACTCCAAAACAAGCCGAGGGTTTGGTCTTGGAGGTTTTTGTTGTTTGCTTTCTTTTTCAGTCAAGAAGGAAGAAAGCACACATGCTATCATGTCCGAGTTTGCTGAGCCCAAAGGTCGCCAGATGCCTATTGTCAAAAGCTATCCTGAAAACGAAATCCAAGCAAGCATTGACAAAGCTGTATTTAGAGAAGCATCTAAAATCCACCACAAGCTCCCTCTGTGTTACACACAAAACATGGCTGTCTTATTCAGAGATTAGCAATTATTGTAATGAGATACTGTCGGAGAGGGTCAAACAGTGCTTCCTGCAGTTTACACATCTTGATTTCCTGGTAAACAAACTGAAAGGCAGGTGGAGCACTTGGATCACCAGTAACACAGCTGCTCACGGACCAAAACCAGCCCAGGTGAAGTATGCAGCTTTATCTGTACTTTAAGTACATGACGGGAAAAGGTAGCAGAAAAACATAAAAGCAACTGAACTATGAAGGAAATTTTTCCCACAATGTTACATAAGCATCAGTGCCAGGCTGCATTGTTTTCTTTTTTTTAAGCCAAGCCCAAGAAAAATATCTTTATTTTCTTGTAAATGATGCGTATGAACACACACACACACTCCAGAATAAACAGCTCCGCAAGTTGTTTCGGTTTGCAAAAGTGCTATGAAACCATAACCTGAAAGGACCCTGGAAAAATCTGAAACTGAGAAAAACAAACTCTAATCACTGCATGTGAATTTAAGCACTAACCCCCCCCAAAAGAGGCACAATTAAAGAAATCATAAGAATTAATTAATTAACACAATTTTAAAGGAAAAAAATCAAATGCCTTTTTTTGAAACTGCCAAACACTTTTCCTCCACAAAAAGAAACAATCACATATGGACTAAACACATGGCAATGATTCAGTGAGCAGAGATTATAGGTTGTTCTCTACCTATAATCATTCCAAAAATTAATTTCCACAAGCTCCAGTTTAAAAATCATATTTTCATTATGAAACTGAAGAGTGTCTCTAGGTTACTATGAAAATTAAAAGGGAAAGAAAAGGAAAAGCAACCACCAACAAATAAACAAGAACACTCCCCCTAAAATAAAAACCTTGACTAACAGAACAAAACCTCACTTCTCCTAAGCTAAGATAAAGTATTTGGTCCAAAAACAGAAAACAGAATTTCTGCAAGGGATAAATATAGTTAACTTATTACACGACTTGTTGATATGAGTGAAACTGTTACAGTGACCAAGAATAACAGCACAAGGGCTTGAACCACAACAAGTAATCCGAGAAAAATCATTTGTATAGCAGGAGAGAGATGCAAAGGCACTGGGGGCTGGGGGACAGTGGATCAATCAGGGAATTCTTCCTCTCTCAGAAATGCAGCAGCATCAAAGAAGACAATCTAGGGAATACACCGAAGTAACATGTCTGAAGAAACAAACCAAGAAACAACACACCAAGTAAGTCTAATAATGTTAGAAATACATTGCAGCCATTTTTCACAATTAGGAAAGAAACAGAGTAAATCTATGAAACGAAAAATACAGAAAGCATTACTGGAAAGATCACGAAATGTGAAGGGGAGCATCTGTATCGGCAAACACTGACAGTGAAAATGCAGCCTCTGCCAATGAAGGAGTGGTTCTGTCCTCACAATCTCCCAAACAACCTAAGAGCTATTATGAGGGATCTCTGCAATCAAAACAACACACCAAGTAAGAATTTTGCAAGCTGTGCTTGTTACAGATATAACTAGTGCAGCCACAATTTCCTCATCAAACACTTGCATATTAACTCATTGCCTTAAGTTAAACTACGCCAAAACTTCAGCATTTCATTCCCACGGTTTTTTGTTTCTTGTCTTACGAAAAGGTAGTTTTGTCAAACCATGTACAGGGTTTCTGAATAAAACAGTAAAATTCCAAACCTCAAATGAGAAAAGCCTTTGCAAAAACAAGAAGTATCAGCAGCACTCTTCACAGTAGTCTTAAAATAGTTTTAAAAAGTAATATATGTTGTATTTTATCAGGGTAAGTTTGGTACTGGTATCACTGCAAACAAGCTTTCAATGTAAGATTTAGGAGACCATGATCTGAACTCACAATATGCTAATATCAGAAATTTGCACGCTAAAATACAGCCATGATGAATTTGATTCTTATATGACTCCAGGAGAATCATGTAAAATACTTCTATGTGTTAAAATAATAGCTCATGAATGACCACTTTTCTAAAATTGTTTCAGTCCATACTGCTCATTATGTGGAAAACACTGTGGAACAGCTGCTTAGCATTGACAGAGCAATGAAGGAGAGAGAAACAAAAACATGCCACTGGAAGCAGCAGCACAGAAGGTCCATACTTATTTTCTGAACCCTGGGCTCAATCAGACCTTAGTCCAATAACAGTGAAATATTAAAAGCACAGATCTGGTTTCTACCACTGCAGCCATCAGAGAAGCTAAATACACTGAACTACAACCCCCAACCTCCTCGTTAGTGAGCCAGAGAGTAACGAAGATTCACCAATTGTTGTTCTCAGACAGAAGTTCTACAAGCTACCAAAACACTGGCAGTCAAACACCTCAGCTTCATGAAAAAATTATGTTTATAAAACTGAGCTAATGATACAATAAATCAGCTACTCCAGCTATATCTCAAATACACATCAGCACCTGCCCTCATGAACTGGCATGGCCTCAACCTATGCAGCCCAACTGGGCAGTTACTGTCTTTGTAAAAGATTTTCTTTTTTTAATAGTATCACTTTCTATATAGCAAATTCTAACTATAAATCTGGGTATTGAACACAACTCTAGCTATGGGTATGATTAGATAAACTGAGTAAATAAAAAACCTAAAATCTTTACAAAACAATACATGTAATAACAGTGAGTAAAATACTGAAGTGTTCTTCTACTGAGATTTCAAACACTGCCCATGAGAATTAAATCTGTGCTCATAAAGAAATTACAAAATCCCAAAAACTCTACCTACTGGATTTCAGTCTATCTAGAACTATCCATAATCATTCAGGTAGCTCTATTTGACACGTTTTGATTTAAAACTTCTCAGTTTACCCTGTGATAAAGAAATATAAAAGCAGTTAAGCCATGAATGTTGCTTACACATACTTGAGAAGAACATGTAATCCCTACGGAACCTGCAGTGAATGCTAACAAAGCCAGATTTATATTTTGCATCATAACTTGATCCGACTTCAAACCTGTTGCAACACTTATTACTTCACTGTAGAAATACTTGTTCCAAATAGCAAACATTTATGAGTACCAGCCCAATACCCAAATCCAGCATCATCTGTGAACACAACCTGCATCAACGGTGTTGGAGAGCATAAACTTCCTGCAGTTTATTAAATCAACGTATTTATTTATAAGTTTCAGATGCAGCCTGTCTTTTGCTTCCAGCAATTTTAGTTGGAATTCTCTGACACCAACTGCATGGACCAATAAGGAGGAGACAAAAGGGACAATTCATTACTTAAGGAATAACAGAGATTCTAAACCATCTTTTTATTCAAGGAAAACTAACAAGTTAATAGAAGTGACCTCCAACTAAAGTACAAAAGATTGGAAGGAAGAGGGGAGTGTCCAAAGAGAATGGGCCCAACAACCAACTCTCTTGCCCACATTTCGCCTGTGACAAAAGTCTCAACCACCCTTTTACTCCTCAGAGACCTTCATGCAATGGCACACCAAACCAAGTCCCACTTGTGTCCCTATAAATTCAGGCTCTGACAACATTTACAAGCCTCAGTACCATTTTTTCCCTACATATGCATGTACAGAGCCCACTCCTGAGTTCCCCTGTTACACTGAGTACCACTGGATCGGTCTAAAGTGGTCTCCACAACTGAAAACAAAGATGCATCGCAAGGACAGATGACCTTATTTCAAACTGTTTCTCACACCAAGAACAACAACATCAACCACTCTCTAAAACCCATCAGCTGACGGTAATTAATCTGCATCCTTACGTTGGCTGTAGCCCCACCAAAACCAAGGGCAAGAGGTGTCCTGTTCCAAGGGGAAGAGAGGCAACAATCTTCTCTTTGTTCTACCTCCTGCATATCCTGGTCACATTTATTGACCGTATTGCTCCCGATTTATCTTCACTTTAAAGGCCCTTTGGTCCTCATTGAATTGTTTACAAAATGCATGAAAACTGCATCTACCGCTTTGATCCTTAAAACGGTATTTTGGATTTGGAATAAACAACGTAGTGAACCATCACTCAGAGTCATATTCTACTCTTTTTAAATACATCTCTACCAAAATCCTAATAAGTACAGAATTGTTTCAGGGCACATAGAAGTCACACAAAAACCCAGAAAACCAACTTATTCTTTACATTACTTCAGTGTCCAAAATCATTCTTCATGCAGGCTCATTACCTAAAAATAATCACAGAGCTACTAAAAATCCCAAACAATCGCTGTTTTAGTAGCATTTAAAACATTTACCACTAGATTTCAAACCCACAAAGCCTATATACATGGAATAAATACTCAAAGAGCATAGAAAAAATAACTGAATTAATTTCAGAACATTTTAATTTTCCTGTATCAAAGCCTTCTCATATGTTCCTTTTCATTTTTAGCATTTTAATTATCAAAATGTCTCAGTATTACTGAATGGTTCTAACCACCAACTTGGAAACAAAACAAACTAAAGCGTATCAGGACCTCAAGGAATACACTGACCTATGCACCAAAACATGCCACTGCATAATCAAGTTGATATATCTTACAATAAAGTTTTGCTAATATTTTTCAGTATTATCTATTAAAATACAGTCATTTGATTCTTATGAGATTTCACACCAAGATGACGTTTGTTTCCATGTTCTGCATACATTACTATCATCCATTTTAAAAAGCATTACAGAAACCAATATTCTTAATTTTCTTTATATATATTGATGGGGAGGGGATAAATTCAGTATTAATTGCTATTTTGCCAAACAAGATTTTGGAGAGAAGATCATATACATAGCAAACACGGGAGGGAAATGCACACAGAAGGAGAGTTAAACTGCTATTTTCCATAAAAATAACCATTAATTTACCACATTATTGGAAAATTGAAATTAGATTATTTTGAAACTATAAATATATTTCAGAAGTTTTAAAAGCTTGGAACAACAATAAATATATTCTTTATCTATCATCAAAGTACACATACACACACAGACCCTCTGAGAATACAATATTCATTTTGCTGCAGAAGAACAGACATTGCATAACAATGAGATTTGCTAATGAAATCAGCCATCAACCTGGAATACATTTGTATTAAACCAAGACCTCAGTGTCATTTTCTTTTTGCATCGTTTGTTCTCTCTCTCATTTTTTTGACCTTTCAGGTATCCTGTCCTCCTGGATTCCCTGCTTCAAGTACAGCAATACTGCAAAATATTTTAATGCTGTGTGTACAACACTTTATTGTACAAAATTTCTTCCTCTGCTTACTGCTAAATGTAGATTCTAATTGCACAGCTTCTATCAGCATTGTTAACATAGCCTTGAAAGAAAAATCAATGGGTACTATAGAAACAAAGGAGTTTTATTTCCTCTGTAAAACTGCAGGAACATCTAATAAAAACTGGCTGTCACATGGAACACACTATACTTTCACAGCTCAAGCCGCACACCCCTTAATACAAGAATTTAACAGAATACCACATGTTTAGAAAAACACCCTCTCTCTATTTATCTAATGATTAAACAGGAGGGAATTTAGCACCATTACATGAATACAAGTGTATTTTCTTTGCCTGAACATGCAAGATCGCCATGAAAAAAGTAAAACAATCCAGCAAGTTCAGTGACAGTACGTTAAAAGTATGTACTGTACATAATAGGTATATAAAACACTTGACTGAAAAAGAGATGAATACAGAATGGAATTATTTATTCTACTACTCAGAGCTGACGATAAAAAATTTTAAAATTACAAAAGTATTTTAAATGACATTTTTCTCTAATTATACTAATACCGTATTTTGGTTTTGCAGGTTATATGCTGTCTTATACTTCACAGATAAAATGCAACCTGTTTGCACCCTTAGCTCCAAAAGTATCAAACCTATGTTTTGAAATCACTCCAAAACTATTAAAAATAGAATACAGCGCACTCATTTTTTCTACTGTTCTCATTTTACAGATTTTTTTTCTCAATTGAATTAATACAAATAACACATTGTTACTATAAGATCCTATGAAGTTAGCATTATTGTTGATAAGCTTCAAAGCCATACCAAAACGTACTACAAAACAATACAGAATGAATGTTTGCTGACTTGTTTGGTAGGGTTGGCCTTTTTTTGACAGAAGACGGGGGGAAGAGGGTCACACATGTGACAAGGTGTTTGCTTAGGTGGGCATGGATATTTCTTTGTTTTTCTCCTTTTTTTTTTTTTTTTCAATTAACACTACTTAACCCTAACTCCATGAAAAAGAAAGGACAAATAAGTTACTTACTCTAGCATACAAAAATTGCACACAGAACTCTCATGGAATAAATGTAAGTAATTTGTAATTTATTTTATCTGGGAGAGGTAAGGAAGCCACTGAGTCACTCTATAGTTACAACAGCCATCACAACACCAAAAAAACCCAAAAGGCATAAAAGACCACTAAAAAACAGAGGGGAAAAATCATTACATGTCAGAATATGGGCTTAAGCATCCCTGGAGCCACTCGTATCAAATGGTGTCTATACAACCCAGGAAGAATACCATCAACATACCAGACATAATGAACTAGGTAAGGAACAGAAAGCATAAAAATTTCCATAAACTGTCTTCTGTGTGCTCCACTGCTAAGTTAACAAGCACCTATGTCATTAAGAGCCTTTGCAAGCTAAAAGCATAAAACACGTGGCCTTATTTTCTCTTCCATGTCTCTCCCTTTTAAAGATACGTGGCTACAGGACACAATCATCCCGGCACATCCCATATGAAGAGGTCCTGCTCTCATTCATGCATTACCACGTCCTAATAAAAAGATGTATGAAGACTATCACACACTATGAAAAATGCTTCTTTCAATTATGAAGCATTTGTCCTTCTGCAACAAAGGCATCCACATTACATCTCACAATGACTGAAGCTGAAGAGATAGAGGCAGCACGATTAATATAAAAGCAAGGACTATACAACCTCCAGGCTCTGAAATAAAGAAGCTCCAAAGCAACAACCTTGACCCTTGAAAGTGATAGGTCCTTTTCTTCTGTGATAAACAGTGACTGCTTTCTGTAACTCCAACAATTGCCAAGTAGGCTGAAGAGCACGGCTGGCACATGATAGTTGTGAAAAGCCTGCACTTCTCACAATGACTTACTGCCATGTAGTACAGATCACCAGTCCAACCGAGCTCTTCTGCAGGATGTTACAGGCTCGCGAAGCCGTACGCTGCAGCAACCGACGGCACTGGTTTCATTAGGGATCAATCTAGTGGACATGCAACCCAAGAATATGGAAAACTGTTAAATGATACAGTCTTAATTCAAATGATTAAATGAGAAAGACTAAGATATGCAAATTTGCTGTGAATATGAAATATGTGATTCTGGTACATCACTGCTGACACTAGGCAATCATGCATACACCTTAGGCACAGGACATAAAACTTCACAACTCACACAACTTGGCATAAATTTCACAGGCAAGAGAATAAAGAAACCAGTTGTTCTACTAATAAAAGTGAACACTTATTTTAGAAACACGGACAAGAATACAGATGAAACCATATCAACACCACACAGAATAAGATAATGCCAGGTGCTAAAACATACTTGAATTTTTATCAATAAGAAAAAGCATTAACTCAGAAGTTAGTCTGAATTAATCAACCATATTTATTCCCTCTGAACTAAACAGAAATAGCTACTTTGATATATAGTCTAAAAGTCTGTATTTTGCTGCAATAAATCACAGATATAGATGCTCACAGTACAAACATATTCCAAAAATGAACGCCATCCACTTCATGTTTCAAATATTCCAGAGAATATTCATAAACACGTACAGATGTTCACATCCAGAATATACACACATACATAACCAGTTTGCACATACAGATTTTGTATTGTGATGCACTAGCAGTCATACATATGCACACTAACGCCTTTACTTTCAGTATTACACAATGCTTAGTTAAACACTATTACTGGCACTTCAATGCAGAAATTGTAAGCATCCTTCAAAGCTTACTTTTAACACCTAGCAATAAAGCAAGCTTATGTTTTTTTCACAATGAAATACCGCAAATTGTACTGAATTATAATGACTACTATTTATCTACTTGTAGGGAGTAAAACTGGAGGACAATTCATTAAAACACAGGAGGAATTCCTGAACACTGGAAGGTCACAGGCTATGTGCTGAGCTGCTAAGCGAAAGCGTCTATGATGTTGCAGAGCTGCCATTTTTCTTCCTTGACAAAGCCTCCATCTGCCACAGAGCCATTTACAGCCTCAGAGTCAGAATATCAATGATTTCCAACCATTCTGCAAGTGTGCTTTCACCTTGACATCACCTCTGTAAAATATCTAAAGCAGATGATACGTATAACCCTCAACTAGCTCTAAGCCCATGCTTTATTCAACTGACATGCATTTAAGCTGTACTCTAAATACAGCATTTCTTTACTTCTTCTGAATTGTGTAAGAATACTGAAACTCCAAACTGTACATCCTTTTCATTGTTGTGTTTGCCTTAAAGAAGTTACCTTTGGAAAACCTAAAGAGAAAACCTTTGAATATTGACAAAACACATGAAAAGAGTTAGAAAACATCTGTATTTACGTAATGTACATGCACACCATCACAATTTACTTTATTCTTTCCAAATAAAGAAAACATGCCTGGTAAGATCCATACTACACAGAATAAACTACCACAGCCTCACTGAAACCAGCAAACTAGTTTCACTTATTCCTCCTAACAGTGGATTTACAATACTGAATCAGAATCCGCTGTTAAACACTCTCAGCAAATAACCATTATTAAATCTGGTTTGCAGCAGAAGCATTAACACAGTTGGGAGAAAGTCTTACAGAAGTTGTGTCAGTAAACAGGTTTTGTGTTTTGTTTTGGTTTCTTAACTGCCATCCTCTTGTAACTTATAACACATCAAATGTAGACCATTAGTTTAAAAGAAAACTATAATAAAAAATAGTTACTCCACGGAGAAATATGCGTTCATTAATTGTTTCCTTGAAACTTTCCACCCTTTTGTAACTTTTGTTGCTTGATCTAGCATGTTAATTTGTTTTCCTCAATAAAATACATACAAGCAAGGATATACAAGTATGTACACACTAACCATATTTGCAGACAACATACAGCAATAAACTACTTTCAGTTTTTTAATAAGATGATTTTCTAAAAATGACTACATAGAAACAAGTAGAAAAAAGGCACAATTGCCCTCAGTGTTTCATTTACACTCTGTATAATTACTGCAAGCATATAAAACTGTTGTGATCATATTATCTTTCGTTTCTTAGTCAATGTTACTTGTTAGTATACTAAAGTGAAGATGTAATTAAATCTGCAGGTGCTACATATGTATGAATAAAGTAAATTCTCATGTTCTTTGATGGATGGCTGGTTTGGATTTTTAAATTTTTTCTGAGCTTGCTATGTGTATATCTACCTACACTGTCAAAAAAACCCCAACCTGTGACTTGGCAAACATTATTATCACAAATCATGAACAGCCTCCTTTTATAGTCACGGAATGATTCTGTTTATAAGGGACCATAAAGTTCATCTCATCCCATCCCCTGCCATGGCAGGGACACCTCCCACTGTCCCAGGTGCTCCCAGTCCTGTCCAGCCTGGCCTTGGGCACTGCCAGGGATGCAGGGGCAGCCACAGCTTCTCTGGGAATTCTGTGCCAGGGCCTCCCCACCCTCCCAGGGAACAATTCCTGCCCAAGATCCCATCCAGCCCTGCCCTCTGGCACTGGGAAGCCATTCCCTGTGTCCTGTCCCTCCAGCCCTTGTCCCCAGTCCCTCTCCAGCTCTCCTGGAGCCCCTCAGGCCCTGGAAGGGGCTCTAAGGTCCCCACTGGAACCTTCTCCAGGTGAAAACCCCCAGCTCTCCCAGCCTGGCTCCAGCCCTCAGATCACTGTTGTGGCCTCCTCTGGACCTACTTTAGCAGCTCCACATCTTCCTGGTACTGTAGGTGCCAGAACTGTTTTGCGGGGCATATAAAAACAGAGATACCTTTTCCAAAACCAAATCCATCTTTCCAGGACTTCTCTGCATCCTTTGGAGCAGTTACATGATGTAAAAAGGCAAATACAGCTATGTAGCTAGATGCTTAAGCTAACTTTTGATGAGAGGGGAACAGTTGCTGACAGGAAGCTGTCAATGCGCTCAAATTGCCATAAAAGCACAGAACTACCTTTGTTAATTAGAGTTCACCAAATTTTTCTTCTTTCCTTCCTCCTTACTTCTCCATAAAGTGTGTTCCACCTTGTTCTCAATAGTTTCTCATTAGCTGTCAGTTCCCAGACTTATATTTCACCTCCGGTTCAACAATCCCATTTTTTCTTAATTTTCTTTTGTGCTGAGATACAGAAGCTGCAAGTGATAAAGCAGATAGTTTTCTAAAAATAAAATAGAAACTCTTTGCCTAACTCACTTGTTTCTGCAAGTCTCCTGTGTTTTTATTTAGCTGCAAACAGGCTATTATTTATCTACATTTAAACTTCAAGTTAAAAAAGGGGTTTTCTTGGTAATTTGTTTCCATATTTTAGAATCGGTAACTGAAATACACAAACTCTTTCATGGGTCTGACTCACACCCATTTTTTGTTGCTGTTTGCTTTCACCAGTTCCAAGTAGGCCACTGAATACTCTGTTACTGAGAAAAGAAAATGTGTAGTTTTCAAAACCTGTTAAATCCCTACTTAAACTTTCTGTAAAACACTTGATTTCTGAATCCTCCAAGATCTTGCTCTTCTTTCCCCTCCACACTCCCCTCAAAAAAAAGTGGAAAAAAAAATTCTTAAGTGTAGATCTCACCTACGAAGATGCCTCTGCTCGCTGCCGTACTCACTCAACACCAGTACTCCTGTAATGGCAACATCTCTCACAAATGTGCCTTGTCATCACAATTTTGGTCAAAGAGGCCTCTCTTCTTAATTTCCTAACTTACTCCACAAAATTTTGTTCAGCCTTCTGCTGAGCTGATCTTTTATTTTTAAGTCATTTATTTTATTATAGCCATTAATAACTTGTTTAGTTACAACCATATAGAAAATTTTTAGGAAGTCTTATTTGCATGACTTTCAAGTACTTTGTCAACATTCTATGTTAGCTGTTTCCACAAAAAAAATGGGAGTGCTAGAATTCACCACCACTGCCTTTTCTAACAAATAAAAAGAGCCATGATTAGGAATTAAAAGAATTTTGTATTTCAGCAGTAGAAAATAGTATCCACAAGAACTTCCTATCTAAAATGGCACCACTTTAACATGAAAAATAAAAAAAATCCCACCAAACAAATAGACCAACCACCAACACCACAACCGACAAGCCAAAAGGAATTATTACTTGCCATTTTTCCTAATCTTTTTAAGCTCTCCCTTGATCAACCTATTTGTTACAACCAGAGGCACACTGAAATGCCATTTCTTTGTTTGGATGCAAGAGTTATTATTGCTTCATAGCAAAGAAAGTATGTTCTGCAGGCTGAAGAACTGACTGTACTCACAAATATGTTAGAGATTATTAAGGATACACTTTTTATTATCATTCAGAGATTTGATATTTTTCATCTCTCAGAAAAGAATTAAGTATAGTTGGACAAACACAAAGAAAATAAACTGGCGCACTGAGTTAGTACTAACAGCCAGCATTAAAATTAAGTTTGTTGAAAGAGATCTACACCTGGTTCTCTTGTATTTTTAATGCCTACAAGAAAACTCATCAAAATGCATAAATCTTTCTATAAATTCCTCCTGTTCTTCTCCAATTGCATACTTAAAGGGAGGAAATTCATGCACGTCGACTTGACCATTTATGCAGCATTTATCTCATTTTCCTGAGTCAGGCACTCTTTTCTTCAGCATTCACTCTGATGGTTCCACAGAGTGCCAGCGGCCAGCTGCCGCCAGCAGCAGTTCTCATTCCGCACTTGTAGATCTAGGAAAAACTGTCCCACAGAGTAGGATTTGTTTGCAGATAATAACTCCCAAAACATTAAGAAGGAAGGAGCCCTTGTAACACTTCAGTGTTCAGAAGTCAGGACAAATTTTTAACTCAAGCAATGCACCTGTGTTCTTAGTGAAACTGTGCCTCCTTCCCAAGGTAAAAAAGTTTTTAAAACAACATTTTACAAGTCAGAAAGTGAGCAAGTTTAGCTTTTCAAAGCCAAACATGCAGGTAATGTTTAATATCAATTATGTATTTAATCCCCTTATCCCCTGCAAAACTGGGAGCTTCTTCTGGAAAGCTTCTACATCCTTCTTCAGTCTCTGGAGGCTGGGAAAGTAGCAGTCTCAGTACATCCCAGCAAAAATGTTACCTCATTAACAAAAAACCAGCAGGGTTAAGCTTTTATGACCTAACTCATGTTACGGAAGCTGGCAGTACCCTACAGCAATACAGGAACTTTCACAATATCTGATTCTGCAGTAAATATTAAATACTACATAAAGCCTTCCTATTTCTGTTATTGCAAATTACTTAATGACTTTCGTAGTTCTGCTTTTTAATTTTTTTTAATGGTTCCGAATGCTGCTCATGACTTCGAAATTGCAGGCTATCATACCTCCCACCCTTACCTGCTCTCCTATCACTGCCTGCTAAGCAATATGCTCACTAGAAAACAGTTCTTTTGAACTTTAATTCACGTGATCCTTCCTGTTTAATAGATCTGCTCTCTTCATATTAACCTGTTCATTCTCTGAACACCACCAGCAGCTGCTTGTGGTGTTCTCGCCACTCCCATAAACACTGTATTGAGTCACATGAGGCGGCTGTAACAGCTTCTCCTTTCACATTTTACAGAAAGCACTTTTGAAACCTGAGCCTTTTAAATTTAATCTTATAAATTATTTTAACCAGCAGGCAATAATGATTGATTTAGGCTCTTCTTTCCTACTGTCAGTGCAAATTTCACCTCTACTGACTGTAGAGTTACATCTGGGATGAGGGCCAGAAGGTCGCTATTGAGACACAACACTCCACTGTATCACCCAGCCTAGTAAAACAAGAAAACTCATGTTTATCACCAAGCAAAATATCACAGATTCTCTGACTGTGCAAAATTACTTTCAAAGTTGCTAAAACAAATCTTGGAATTAAACTCTCAGTTTTAAATACTCTGTAAACTGTACAACAGACATCAAAACTACTAGAGGTATACACTAAAATTACATGCTATCAAATTTCTATTTCAAGCCTACATGCAAAGTAATCCAGAAAGAATGATAACAGTATTATGGATGTTAATTGTTAAAGACCTTCTCAACAGCTAAACCTGAAGTCACAAAAATAACTGCACCCATGGACTAAGAACCTGTAAGTTTCAGCTAAGGCTGCACTTAATGTCTGGCTGAAATCAGGACCTGGATGCAGAATTTAGCATTAAGCCATTAAGTACACAATATTTTCCTTTACCCTGTATGACTCATGCTTCTCCGAGAACTATCAGAATGCTCACTGCTACAGCTTACTTACTGTGACCAATGTGGTCAGTTCTGTGACATTGCTGTTCTGCAACCTGAAAGCAGAAAACAACTGATGATCAACTGAGTCATCAAGTAACTTTTACAAGGACAAAGAAAGACACATGAAACAGAACAGTAAAAAAGTATGTGAGGAATCTCCAGCGCACTGAAAGTACTTTGTTTCCCACTCCCAGATATTAAGCCATCACAAGAGGAACAGCTGAAGATAAATGTTATGTAACACTTGATTCGTTTGCAACCATCTGTTTACATACATATACCCTTTTTACCATAACTAAATTGTGAATGATATAGCACAACATGTACCCCTTTGATAAACAAAGTAAGCCAAAGGAATCTGGCAAAATGCAAAAAAGTTCCCAAAAATTAATGGAAATTCTCGATTTTTTTATACTGGAACCAGTTTCATTCCATTAGTGATGCTCTCTAGCATGCAGATTTCAAATTCTCCTTATGCTATGAGAATTCAGAAGCATCTGTGTGTCAGTACACAATCCACACATATCTCACTGAAAATTTAAAACTCAAAATAATTTTGAACACTTGTTTGGATTGTTTACTTCCCAGATTTTTTTCCCCTGGGTAGACCAAGTTTTTCTAAACACCTACTTCACACACACTGTATAGGACACCAAAAACAGCGCAACAGATGCAACATTTCCATTTCAGAAAAATGTTACTGGCTATAGTAGTAGAAATCCAATGCTGTTGGGGTTTTCTAATTTATATTTTTTCACTGAAGGCATGTAAAGATTCCGTGAAATTTTACAGCTTGGTACTTTAAAAATATCTTCTGTAGCATTAAACATGGACTTGCTTTACAAAGCTTAGAGGTGTTCTCTTCAGTTACACTGACAGACAATTTTACCTAAGCAAATAGGCTTAACTGCCTAAGTATCAAAAATGCTAGAGTAAAATGGCATTTCAGAATTTTTCTTTGGGTTTTCCTTGATTGGGGCTTTTATGCTGAACACTTTTTAGAAAACAAATGCATAGAAAAATGGGTATTTTTACTCTAGATCCTTTTCTATAGGATCACACTGCTGGGAGCATAACGCTCACCTATCTCACAGTGGCACAAACAAGAAAGCACACTAGTAAGTTTACACAAAACTTCAGTTATCTACATGAGCAAGAACTTCTTTTAGAGTTAGGCAAGCTAGATAATTTAAATCTAGGTAGGCAGTTGCATCAACAGCAGCCATAGCTTTTTTTAAATCTTAAATTACAACCTGTAAATGTGCGGGCATTAACCCCCACTGCTTTTTTGTTTGTTATGGCCACCAACGTCAAGCTACACTCCCAAGCCTGCCAGGAAAGCAATAGGTATTTTTCTCCCTTGACAAAGGGCAGCCAGGAACAAAACACTCCTCACAACAGACAGTGGCAACATCATCAACCTATAAAGGAAAGGTATCATGTTTATTCTCCCAAGGGAAAATCTAAACATTGATATTCTCCTTCCCTACCCTACTGCCATACTTTGACACCACAAAAAACCCCAACTTACTGGAACCAAAACAAGAGAGGAGACAGAAGATACCACACAGTAATTATACCCTTTAAACAGTCGAGCAAAACATTTGAGAGAGGGGAAGCTTAAAAAAGTATGTATTTTGCTACACTCTCAATCATCCTGCTGGCTGACTAGAGCCCTGAATTGTCTTCCAGAAAGTAGAAAACAGAGTCATATTTCTTTTCTTAAGCTGGAAATGTGGCATTTCCTGCATTAACTGAAGCTCAAAGCTCAAGTACTTGCTCTCAGCTACGATTCTGCACATATGTTCTACTTCTGACTACATATATTCCCGTGGCACTGCTAAGGTTGGGATCAGTCCTGAAGGCACTGAATAGTCCCCCAAGCCTGAACTTTGGGACGAAGGTTAGAGGTTCAGCACAGGGCAGTGCAAAGAGCTCTTCAGGTTCCTGCTTGCCACTTGCCAAGAATGATAACCAGCTACTTAAGCACTCGGCAGGCAGGGATACTGCACAGTCACAGCTTCCTCAGCCTAGAATCGAGTCATGACATAGTTTTAAAAACAGGCTTTACTGTGGCTCTCTGATTCAAAGCACACAGACCAGTTTTGGTCCCAGTGTCTAACGTACTGAGTAAACAGGTGACCTAAGTGGAAAATCGAGGTAAAACTCAATAGCAAAGATATGATTTGGCATAAACTGAAGGAAATTACACAACACCAACTTCTCTATACAGTAAAAGAAAAAAATACCTTAAAGGACCAGAGAATATTGTTTCAGACTAAATAGTCTCTTTCTTGACATAATAGTGCACACACAAACATGAAAAGTTCAAGATTTACCATTTAACTGCGCAATACTGGAAGTCCTTGAAACTAGTTTCTTCTTCCTTTCGGTACTCCCAGTTATTACATTAAAGCCCTGCAGAGAAGCATTTTTTTCATGGTTTATTTTTTAGATTTGTTTTTAGAACCAATTATTAGAGAGTGTAAAACAAAGTATCCTCAGACACAAACAAAATCCTAATGCAACTAAAGAATAAAAGGCCAGAAACAGCCCAGAAATAGCCAACATTCCGCACTCAGTGGAGAGAGGTGGAAGCTGAATATCTAAAACAAAAGAAAGAACAGAAAACTGAGAGTGGTCAACGAGAATGGGACAGTTAATGTGGACAAGAAGGATTTTATTGTTTATTTTCAAATTTCATTATTGACTATGCAACATTAATGTAACCTAATCAGGCTTCCCTGCACTATTTCCTTGCTGTGTAAAAAGTAAAGACAAGGGAAGCTTCCTGTGCTTAATATTAGCATATAAATGGAGCTAATTAAGGTTTGACTTCAGTGGGAAGACAGGGCGAGGTGAATTCCCACCTTTGTTACTCTTATCACTTTGCAAGGTGGGTTTTTAAGCAAGACCAGAATAACTGGTTTACATTCTGGCAATGGCATCTTCTCAGTTAAATCAAAACTTAGTATCTGAAAGCACTGCAGAATGCAGCAAAATGTGCAATGTTTTCATAAAGCTGAGAGGGAAGACATTTTCTATCTTGATGGCAATTTGCTTATTTCTCCACTGCAAACATACTACAAAAGATATGCCTGTCTTTTAAAAACTTAGTTTCTCTATGTAAGACAAGATATGCCATTTTTGGTAGTTTTAAAAGGTTTAGCAAGAAAGTCATTAATACCTACGAAAGACTAGCATATGACAACGTATTTATTGAAAACCCCTCCTACTGGAATAGTCAAAAGGAAAAGAGAAGTCGTGGACCTAAAATACAGTTTTAGAAAAGTACTCTGATTTAAAAAACCACACACACACATTTTTTTAAGGTTTTTTTAAGGCTTATCTCCTCTGATGAACTAATGTTGGAGAACTAATCATTCAAAAAAATGGATTTGGAACAAAAGATCAACAAAAAAAAACCTCATAAAATGTTTAATCTGCCAAAGCAAAACTATTCCTTATGATTTTGAAAAATGATAATTCAACAGCAGTTCAGTATTTCATCATCGTATTTATGCATCAGTCAGTATGAAGAACATTTAAGTAACAGAAATCAAATGCTTCCTCTAAGAGTTTGGGTTCCGGGTTTAGTTTCATTTAAAAGATTTACGTAGTTGGGTTTTGCCTGCTTGCAATTCTCCCCCGTCCCCTTCTACAAACCAGTGAACTAATATAGAAAGAGCATACAACTGAAAATGACTTCTGGATCAAATTTACTTCCTTCCTATCCCACATCACGCAATTCTTCTCATAATGGATCAAATGCCATTTTCAAATTCAGTTTCCTTCTCCAATCTTTATATTCTTCAGGTTTTCAGCCTAAAATCGTTCTTCATCAGCTTGACCCCCATTTGCTTGAATACTGCAATTTCTATGTTCTTTACACTGTTTTTCTTGGGAGCTTGTGGACCACGGGGCAGGAGTATGAAAAGAGTATGCAAGGTTTAAATTTTGCTAAACTAAAGCAGTCTGAATTCTTTCAAACTCTTCTATAAGTCTCCAGATTACCCTCAGACTCCCAGTGTATGTTCTCTTCACCTCTTTTAAAAATATGCTTCTTGAATATGAATAATCCTTCTGGAACAAAACAGAAATAAACTGTATTCCAGATGAGGCCTTACCAGGACACTCCCAATGCAACACTCCTGTAAGAGAATCACTGAAGTCACTGCACAAAAAGCCTCTCATCTAGAGGCAGATTTACTCAGGGACTCACTCAAGTATTGTCCCATGAAGACTCAGTGGTCACAGGCTTCCCTGCCATGCAGAACCCTTCACTGGATAAGCTCTTGCTGCACCTAAACAGAAACAATGCAACTGATGGGGTGGGAAGTGGGGATCCACCAAAAAATCCCCCACACTAAACCATCTTCAATATGATCTGGTTACACTTGATCTCATTTCTTTAGGATCTTCTTGCTTCTTCCAGTCATTTGCAATTGGACATTCCTCAGGTTATTAAGTACTTGAAAGGAGAAATGCAAGCATAACTTCTACTCCCCCCAAATGCCCTGTTTTCTCATGCTATTATTTTATCGGTCCTCAAAAAACTACCCACTCTTCACCTATAATAGACAAAATTCTGGAAGTGGCAGGAAAACTAAGGCCTCTATCCACATTTTAACTTTGTACAAACAGAATGTTGATAAGAAATGTTAATTCAGTTTCACTGTACTAAGAAATCATTTTTTCAGCAGCAAAAATGGGAGTTGTCTATTTTTATGACTAAAGTCCTAGGCACAAGATGCCAGATTTTTACAGTGAGTATGGTAGCACTGCTTTATGAAAGTAGAAACCACACAAACCCTTAGGTAAGTACCCGATTCTGCAGTGGGCAGACTACACCTCTCTGGTGTAGAGGAAATACTCAAGTTAGTTAGCTGCTAGAACACTGCACACAGGAACTAGGAATTGGCCCCAAAATGCCTGACTGAGGCTTGCACATAGTTCCACTGTATATTTTTACCCAAGTAATTTGATTACGCAGCTGGAGACTTCTCTTATATTCAAACCCTGTGTACAGAGATCATTTTACACAGAATTGCTCAGGTTGGAAAAGCCCTCCAAGACGATTGAGTCCAACTGTTCCCCCATCACTGCCATGGCCACTGCTAACCCATGTCCCCAGGTGCCGCACCCCCCGCTTTTAAACGCCCCCAGGGATAGACACTCCACTACTGCCCTGAGAAGCCTGTGTCAGGGTTCCACAACCCTTTCCAGGGAAGAAGTTGTTCCTAATATCCAATCTAAGCCTTCCATAGCACAAAACTGTACGATCACATCAAAGTAAATACCTTGTAGACAGCCCTCATTATCCTCTGAACAGTCGTACTTCTTTAAGTCTCCACTAACTTAAAACTGGTTTGTTTGACCATTTTCAAATACTTTAAAAATATTACTAATTCTCATACTAAATCAATTATTCATTATTTGACCTCCAAATGCTGAAAAATCTCTATATACAGCGTGTGAAGAACAAAGACAATCCTCCTTTGTGCTTATTTCTGTTTCAGTGCAACAGACCACAAAAGTGTAACAATCGATCAGAGGCTTTATTTAGTTCAGTAGTATTAAAAAACAAATTCAATTTCTAAGTCCTTTTTGCATTTTTCAGGTAAAGTGTGTCTGCAAAACATGCCACTTTTTGGCATCATTATCCTCTCCCTAAAACAGATCAAGCTAAAAAGCAAGAAAGCTCAGAAAGCTGAGCTATAGGGGTTTATTCACATTGTTGACCACTTTGTGCAGCTTGACAAGGTGAGATTCTGACACCTGGCTACTCAGAAAAAAAATCACTGTGGAAGAAACAAAAGCTGCATGGATTGTCAAAGCTCTGTCAGCACATCAGACACACTTATGCCATGAACCTTTCCACATCAGGACCTTCCACTGTTATGATGGCTGAAAGCAGTGATGTCAGCTCTGACATGGTCTACATCATAATTAGGCATTTTGATCAAGATTCAAGACTTGTGAAAAAATGATCTTTTAGCAAAGCTTGCCCAAAAGCGCTGAAAGGCTTTTGCATCGCTTTAATTAGTTTTCATCGACTCCCACTTTGTACAGACATGACAGAATTTTTCTCTGACTCAGCACTTACAGGATCAGCAAGCACACCTAGGACTAAAAAGCGTGGCCATTCTATATAACCTCCCTATGTGTCATTTCCGTATAGCTGAGAAACAAGAACTGCGTCAAGGCTATTCTCTAACAAGTGAGGACGTGTTGGTTAACAACTCTATCATGCCAGCGGAAAGTGAAGAAAGGAATATTGTCAGTAAAAATTCAAAACTGCTTCTCTTCCTGTCGTCACCTTCAGTGGAAGATAAACAAATGTGAAAAGAATTTTTTCTTCTAGCAAAGTGCCATTTCAGCCTTTAACATCCATTTTGAGCCAAAGAGAAAGAGAAGGGCTGAGAATTACTGCACTGGCAGGACTTGATTCTCTCTTTGAAGACTGACTGCCATACCTTGAGACTGCGTATTTGCTCTGTTGTAAGCTCTTGCAAACAAGAGGGGACGTGGCTTCAGCATTCACATAGCCGCTCCAGTCTGCCAAGAAGACACAGCAATTGTTTTGCATAGTATCCCAGTCACAAACAAAACTTCCCCACATTGTATATGATTCAGAGAATCCTAGACAGTATTATAAAAGCAATAATAACACAGACACATAGCTGAGGAAAAGATAGAGAAAGCAAAAATGAAAAAGTAAGCCAAAGGAACAAAATAAGAAAAAAACAAAGCTATTAGAAAGTTTAAAAAGCCCTTTTTTTAAATTAATAGATTAGGTTATTTAAGCACAAAAATGCAGTGCAACCCTAAAGTCTCACAGGGTAGTAAGACTATTAGGATAGAGATGCCAATGAAGAGTACAAATAATTCTATTTTCTTTGATATTTTGGAAATTCTCACCACTGATACAGGTACCTTTATTAGGCACGCGTTTAGTCACACAGGCAGCACATAGCTGAGACATATCTAAAATGTCAGTAAGTCACTTTTATTAAGTCTCCCAGCACGGAAGTCTGGTAACACATGGTTAGAAGAGATGTGAAATAAGGGTTTGATTCACAATTAGATTATCTCAAGTACACAAGCTAATATGAGAGTTCTACTCTGAAAACTGTAACAAGAAGATAACTCCTTCCATGTAAAGATATTATTTTCAGGTCCTTAAAAAAGAAAGTTTGATCTCCAAAACTTTGAGATGCTATGATGTGACAAATAGTAAACAGCTTGTATTTTCCCCAGTAAGAGCAATTACCAGCTGCAAGCTAAAGCACTTCAACCAGAAGAAATTGGGAATTAACCGGTTATCAAGCACAGCTACAATTAAACATCCTTTGTATCCTAGGTATAAAGATCTTCTGTCTTTATACTTCCACATCAATCACAAAAACATTGCCCTGCCTGTCCAGCCTGGCCTTGGGCACTGCCAGGGATCCAGGGGCAGCCACAGCTGCTCTGGGCACCCTGTGCCAGGGCCTGCCCACCCTCACGGGGAAGAATTCCTGCCCAGTATCCCATCTAAACCTGCCCTACCAATCACCTGGCATTTAGAGACCGAGAACACGAGACAAAAAGACAACCCATATTGTGTGACACTGAAGAGTTAATTTAAACCTAATGCAGAAGCAGCATTTTTGAGACAGAAACACAGGTACTGTTTACAGTTACTTGTAATTATTCTCTTGATGGGCTATACATACAAAAAAGAATTTTGCAAGGTAAGTACACAAGAAACCACATGACCTGACACAGGCAGGACATAATGTATTAGATAATGTAGGACAGAACTCACAAATTAAAATCTGGGGAAGAATAATCCTAAGTAATATACTGGAAGACTTATTTGGCAGACAAGTACTGGAAGCCAAGAACAAAATCATTTTCAGAAAAAATAACTTAGATAATGCCAGGATCAAACCATTTACTACATATCATTACTTATATTTTATAGGCACATCAGATAAAACAGGAATAGATTTAACAAATAAGAGCATTTTAGCAATGGAGATGGCTTTTACCCATAGAAAGAGAGATTAAGGAAAAACAATAATCTACTGCAATTCTAGTTCACTCTTGCCCAAGATAGCAGTACGTTCCTTACGCACACGTGTAACACCTTTAGGCACTGGAATATCCTCACAGGGACCTACAGTTTCCATCTATCCACAAACCAAGTCAATATAATACAATATTCAAACACACACACCACTCCCTTTCAGTAGAGCAAAACCCCACAATTTAGGCTCTCTCTCTTTCTTCCAAGACAACAGTCACAGGCTCCTGCATTGGCAGCTGTCACATGAGACAAGCAGAGTAACGCTTATTTCACATATCACATAGTCCTTAGACAGTAACACCTCATTTCCTCTTCGGTATTTCCCAGTGCATACTCCTCCATTCTGCTCTTGAGAACCACAGCCTGCTGACTTTATGCTCCTACAGAAGAGACACATTTGAACCTGACTTACGCAGCCTTGTGTTGAAAGATGCCGATGACAAATACCTAGTAATATAACCAGCACAATACATAAGGAATACATCAGGATTCGAAGAAGCTGTGATAATATCTCGTATCTCATTCAAGTATTTTATCTTCATTTTACAGTGTTTACTAAAATATTTCATTTACATTAAAAATCTTGTAGCCATCTTTATCAGTTTACATTACTGCTACATTTAGATTGAACACTGCTCTTATTAATCACAATAAAAATTACAAGCTAATGAATCATACAGTATGTTTCCTAGTTACATGTCTAGTACTAGGTGGCACTACTTTTCAAAACAACCACTAAAAATGAAAAAATAGGGGGTTTTATTACAAACAGGAGTTTGTTGGGGAATTTTTGTTTCTTTTTTAACATTTGTTAAATTTCAGAAGTTTACTGCCTTACCAAAACAAGGCACTGCAGCCGGTAAGCTAACTTTAGCACTGCAAAGACCAAAGGGAAACACAGGTTTTCTTAATTTTAAAAATCACCGTATGTTTATATATATATAAACACACACACACACCCCCTTTATGTCCTCATATTTGCAGAAATGTTATTAAAAGGCAGAATTACAATCACAAAACAAATAAACCAGTGAACAGATTTTATCAAATTAATAAAGTAACTTTAAAGTAATATATTACTCCTCTGGAACACCAACAGGCTTTAAATTGGTCCATGTGCAAATATTCATATCAAAGGCAATAAAAACGCCTGTATCGCAAAAAAACCCAACAGTACTAATGGACATCTTCTGTTGCTTATCCCTAAATCATCAAGGCATGACATGAGCCACCTACCAGGCATATATAGTTGATTTATCTGGTCACATGATAAGTACAAACATGTTACTTGAAAAAAACAATCCACACCAGCGGTAAAGTCTATTCCACAGATTTTCATAAATACAGAGTCCTGCTACAGAAGGTTCATTTCTCTGAAGCTAAAAGGCAAAGCAAATCCTGCAACAGAGACTACCACTATAAATTCTGGAATAGAGAAGTTATGTTGCTCCCTGCTAGCATGCAAAATATAGTTGACAGAATGGAGCTACACACACAGATGTTGTGTATTTTGTTTAGGCATGGATAAATTTGAATGGAAGTAACTGTTGGTTTTCAGGGAAAAAACAAAGGAGCAAATTTTACTGAAAGAAAAATCGATCCCTCTCCCTTTTCCATCAGGTTTTGGGTAAGGGAGAACTTGACACTGTAAATATATGAAGTAATCCATCAAAGACAGAATTTAAGAACTTCCTACTAAGCTTATAATAAAACAATTTTAAAAAAACAACCCTTTTTATTATTCTGAGGAAAAGCAGCAAAGAGAACAGAAGTCTTAACCTATAATACTCTGCGTTCCCTGTGCTCACACAGTTCAGCATGAAGTTACTAAAAACACCTGTGTCAACATTCTCTCCTAACATGATATAACAGCAGCACAAAAAACCCCATTTTGTACTTGACATATTTGTTCTTCAGGCACACTTTTATCAAGTCCTCCTGTCCCAGGACATTGTGCATTAAATATCAAAATAGTATAAACTAAGAAATTACAGAACAATAAAAAGTTATCTTTTTCAAGATCACATTGGATAGCCTATAATTTAATCCTCACATATTTTATTTCAATGAATTTTAAACACCTCAGAATTTTACAGTCTTAATTCAAGACTGTAGCAATATTTTACACCTCTGGTCAAAACTCATGACTCTCCATGTTCTCCTAGTATCATTTTGACACAAAGTAAGTTTAAACAGTTCACCAAAACACTCTAAAATATAAAACAAGGGACACACAGAACGACAGAGTGGTTGAGATTGAAAGGGAGGCCATCCTGCCAAAGCCTTACTCAAGTAGTCACTTATAGCCAGTTATCCTGGACTGTATCCACATGACTTTGAAGTATCCTCAAGGATGAAGACTTTGCAACCTCTCAGGACAACCTATGTCAGTGCTCAGTCATCCTGACAATCAAAAAGGGTTTCCTGATGTTTGGGGGCAATCTCACAGAACGGGTCAGTTAGAAAGGGACTGTACTGGGCCATCTGGTCCTGCCTCGCTGCTCAAGCAGCGCCATCCCAGAGCACACAGCACGGAACCTCCTGTGTTTCCATCCGTGCCCCTCCTTGTCCTGACCCACTGAAAAGAGCCTGACTCTGTCCCCTTTGCACCTTTCATTCGGGTATTTATAAACATTGACGAGATTCCCCTGAACCTTTTCTCTGCGCTGAGGCCTTCCAGCTCTCTCAGCTTTTCCTCACAGCTGAGATGCTCCAGTCCTTTCAACTCCTTCATGGTCATTTATCAGATGCACGTCAGTAGTCCCGTACTGAGGAGTTCATAACTGCACACACAACTCTACAAATCTCACCTCTGTCCTTCAGCATCTATTTAGCTGTATTTTGAACAGCAAAATGCCATAAGGAATTATGGTAATAATTGTAATAATTCTTCTGGCATAGTGAATTATGATAACAACTAGTTCAAAGAAACAGAACTTGCATACCAGTTCCACAGTATTAATGAACAAAAAACATTGAGACAGTATTGTGTCACCAAAACAACAGACTACAAAACATCACTGAAGTTGAAAGTGTAAAGCAAGCTAGCAATCTTACCTAGTTTAAAATCAAATTGATAATTGGGTGTGAGTGACGGGCTCTGCTGCCAGGATTCTCCAGTCCCCCTATTCCTTCAGTCTTGATGAAGCGATGGTATGAATCTTGGCCACGTATGCAAGGGAAAAAAAAACCCACATAAAAACCCTGTGAATGATATACTCAGAAAACAAAGCCTAAAAATAAGAAACTACTGGTAGTTATAATTTTTCACCTCAAACCATTCACATATATTATATTCACTATCCTAGTATCATTCTAGTACAAAAGCAATGTACTAGACATTGTACTAGGATTCTGCAAGATGGAAACATAACAGCAGCATGGATTACAGCAAGCCTGAAGACTCTATAATGGGTACCTCCTTTTGAAAATCCAGAACTTCTGTTTCAGACTATTTCTCTTCTGCTTCCCTACTCTTTCTGGGCAAAAATAAGCACGTATTTTCTTCTGCTTTGTGAGCTTTGAACTTCAGGATAAGAACACTGTTTTGACCAGATAACTTAGGAATCTTTAAAAGGAAGCTGATTGCCCACTGACTAAAAAGAGAAAATACTGTAAAGAAATGGCACTAAAACCTGGGTGGAAAGAACCACTAGAGGGTATGACATGACAAGAGGCCACAAACTAGCAAGTCTGAATGTATCAAGTGTTTCTTAACAGAATATCCTTGACTTTTCAGCTCCTAAAGGCAGGAGCTTGAGCTCAAGAATGAACCTTCCACCACCGCTGAGCACTAATTTAACTCCGCTACTAATGGAATTCAAAGTACATCTAACAAGAGCATCAAGAGAAAGGCTACACATTTTTTAAATATTGCCCTAAGTATCAACCAGTATCTGAGTATCTCAGAGAAGAAACATTGAAGCAGATTAGTAATAATTCACCATGGAATAGTTTTTTTAACGAACTACATTTATTTAGAAGGAAAAAGGGTCAATATATAAGTTGGTTCTAAAATTTGCTTTTGGTTTGATATCTACAGACCACTGGTCATTTGACCTCTGACTCTATGGCTCATATAAAAACAAAAAACAGGAAAGCAAGCAACAGACAAGTTGAAAATTAATCATCCTGAGGTCATACTCTTTCAAAAATGCAACTTCTGATTATTTCATTGCTTTCTATAGGTAAAATAGTCTATTTACAAGAAAAAGCAATAAAAAAGGAACTTAAATGTCTTGTTTAAGAAACTAAGCTTCCCTTCAAGTCCTGTAGAAATCGTAGTCTTACATTTTTGCTGTTCAAAATTAGTTAAATTTATACTGGTCTAATGGCACCTGGCTTCTGTTCAGTGAGTGAAAACATACTGAAACCTGTTTTTCAGCAATTCTATGACAACCTCTTCTCTAGCATCAACAGAATTTAATTACTGCCACATGCATGAACCAGTATGATTTATACCACAAAAAAAGCAGCCATTTATGCAGGCTGTTTCATATCTGACAAACAAGTCTGACTCTTGCTAGTCTAGTTTACAATTTACAGGATGGCAGTGAATCCACTACATCACTGAAATCCAGTCCACAATATAAGACAGGGGGTGGAGGAGGGCAGACACCTCACCTGCATTAAAAAATAGCTATGACTGTGTCTTTTAAAACCTTGTATTTTTCACTTATATTTGACTATATAAAATACCAAGTCCTGCTTTTATTAATGGAACAGCAATCAGCTGTCTGTAAGCCATTCATGTGACACATGGACACAATCCACTTCACAGGGCACTGGTAAGCACACACACTTTGGTTCTGAAAAACCCTCAACTAAAACGAAAGCTCTGGAAACTGTATTATTATGTGCATGCATTTCATAAAGGCAAGTTTTCATTTCACACATCAATGCAAATGTTTGTTCTCTCATGTAATACTGGAATGGAAAGATAACAGTGTCGGCACGACTCGTGCTAGACTATCTGTGTGCCCTCAGTAAGAAATAATGTGCACATGGGAATGATTCTAAGGTATTTTCACCAACAGAAATAACTGGATTACTTATTGCTTGTAGTTACAGATGTAAACATCATTCTAGTCATGTGACTTAAAAGTGACCAACATTTTCTGATTGAAATCATACCGAATTTATTCTGAAAACAAAATTTTCATCCAAGAAAGTAAAATTTAGTATCCACATTCTACTGTGCACAAAACCCATGGAGATGGTACCATGCAAAAGCTTTTTACTACGGGTTTCCTCACGTGCCACTTTTGAGGTGACAAAAAATTGTCCTGTGAGCAGTGTTCCTATGATGGTCCTCTGCATTTTCCTACTGCCATAAACCAGACCCCACGAGGAAATACAAGTCCACTTCAACAATCCACTTGGCAAGGACAGTGCTGATAGCATACACACTTGTTGGACAGTGGGCACGCAGTGAGGAATCACAGAACTGCCTAGGGCAGTGGCCAAGTAACACTAATGTTGCCCTACCACCTCCTCAGCTGGCAGGTCTAATCTGTGCATCTTCTTCAACACAGTGATTCGTTTCCAGAAACCTGTAGGACTTTACTACTGAATGTCTAGTCTACTTTTATTTATGGTTGAAAAGAAATGACAAACAAAAGTTACGGCATGGAATGGACAGGCACATGGACAAACAGGTGACCAGAAAGCATGGTCATAAAATTCTGTGTGTTGACAACAGGTACTTAAAGGAAAAGAGGCATAAAGGAACCTCCTTCCATAACCAGGAGTATCCAGAAGCATTATAGTAGCAGTTGAGTTTTATCAGAAATTACTTGTTCCATTCCATAAACAGCATATGAGACAATTGCTTGTCTGTTTATTTTAAATGTATTGCAAGGTATAAAAGTTACCCCAACTACAAAAATTAAGCATTTAGAGGCCAAGGAATCTTTAAAAAGTGATTGCCCCTGCTACATGCCTGTTTTAACATAAAGTCTTTACACTATTTACGGATCTCTCAGAACACGTAATTCATTTCCATGACCGCAAAAAGACTGCAGGCTACATTTAAACACTGTTCTGTATAAACCACTTACATCAACACAATAAACTTTGCAATATGCTGTATATCTATAACATCTTAACTGCTAACACTGAAAATTTACTGACGTCTGTAAGAGTCAAAAAATTATAAATTTACCTCAATGATAATCAGAAACAAGCTGACAGGGAAAAACATCTCCCAAAAAACAAGCTGCTCTGTATCTTTCTCACATATAAATAAAAGGGAAATGACCCAGCACAATCTGTTCCTTTCAGTTCCTAACACCAGGCGAAAAAGGGCATTTTACAACTGACTGCACTTACTGGTGCACTTAACATTAGTTTTAACCTAAAGTAAGTAAGTGCAAATTCCTTCCTTCCCGGCATGCCCTGTGACTGTTTCTTTGTACGATGAACACACTTCTTCTGGCAAATCATAAAAAACTAGTTCAAAACTAACCCTCTGGATAAGGCTCAACCATGGAATTAGTACTTCCCACTCTTGTTCAAAAACACGTTTGGTTCCATGAAGACAACTTGCCTCTAAGCATTAAAGGGGGAAAATCAGGCCTGAAAAGTACTTCTAGAAAACAAGAGAACTGCAGAAAAATATAGTGCTAATATCACAGTTAAATGCCACACAATAAAGGACCCTTGCTAAGTTTGTTATCACTTTAGTAATATATTCTTTACATATGCATTTTTTCTTTTTTCTAAAACTTACTTCTCTGAACACTCTTACATGCATTAAGTAGCTAGTGAACTATCCAAACCCTTTAATATATTTTTATTAGCCAAGTTGTTGGCAAGTTAAAAAAAAACAAAAAAGGCATGAAAAACGCCATACAGAAGGACTCCAGTATGCCATCAAAACGGGGCATACCCATTTTCTGTTCAAATATGCACCCATTCTAAAACCCTATCCTCCAAATCCTTCTCCGCTACATTTAAGGTATTACTAAATCTAAGTGCACTCTCTGCTAAGCTGCCAGAAAGATAATAATTGTTGGAATGTATTGCTGTGATTTTTTTTCAACAACCCACAGTATTTCACTGCCTTGAGTCAAGACTTGGCATCTCAACTTTCTTCCCATTTCTCAGGCTTTCTTTGGGACAGTAGCTTTTTAACAGTCTCTGTTGACAACGCAGTTAAAAAAAATCAATCACTGTCTGCTGTTAACCGAGTGTCAGTGATTACTAAGAGGATGGGGTGTGTGAAATCACCTAAAATCAGAATATCCTGCATTGGAAGAGACCCACAAGGATCATGGAATTCAATCCCTGGCCCCGCACACACACCAGCAATGCCACCCTGTCCCTGAGAGCGGCGTCCAAACACTCCTGGAGCTCTGGCAGCCTTGGGGCCGGGACCATTCCCTGGGGAGCCTGAGCAGTGCCCAGCACCCTCTGAGGGAAGAACCTATTACAGATAACCACCTAAACCCACCCCTGACACAGCTGCAGCCATTCCCAGGGTCCTGTCCCTGATCACAGAGAGCAGAAACCAGAGTGGCCTCTTTGCTTCCCCTCATGAGGAAGCTGTAAACCCTGGTGAGATCTGACCTTCTCTCCAGGCAGAACAAACCAAGTGACCTCAGCCATTTGTCATAGAGCTTCCCCTCCAGACCCTTAACAATTTACTTCTTTAGACTCCTGTGTAAGGTAATTTCACTGAAAGAGCCAAAACGGGAGTGTCTCTTGTTTCTAATATTAGACTTGGCAACTAAAAAAACCCAAAAACCCAAACAGGAATTCTCCTTGCTGCTTTGTAAGCTCCTACAATCATGCTATAAAGAAATTGTTTCTGGCATTACAATTGTTGTAGAGATTGGGTCCCCCAGGGACCTATTGAGTACTCTTCCACCTCACTTTTCTCCTAAACCAGGCAGTTGTAGTCTCAACAGTTATCTCTGATCTAGCTCTTTCTTGAACATTGAAACGGAGCAGTGAGGTGCAAAGGGTAACTCCAAGGAAGAAAAATTATGAGAGATGCAATGGAAAAATTCTGGTTTGCATTTCTCATAGTTTATCCTTTTTTCAATTGCTATAACTACTCAGACAAGACCAGAGCTGTAAGGAGTGATAACATCTTTTATTAAATCAACTGATACAGCTTGAAAAACTAGACTCTTTCAGGCATGTATGTTTGATATTTTTATCTCGCTGACTAACACAGAAAGAAACCTTCCTTAATGGCTTCCCATTTTCCCGGATCCATACAAATGAAGTAAGAATTTATTTACAACTTTCCTCAGCAATACTTTCTATTTACACGCTAGGCTTTAAGTTAGTAACAAGTTAGTAACTTACAACATACAGAATCAAAAGATGTATGGAGAACAGGAATTTTGGGCTCCCTTTTATTCCCAGAAGAACTAAGAGTGTTAGGAAAACTGACTTTTATAGTCAAAAATATATTACTCCTTATAAAAGTTCCAGTCACTAGGGCAATCAAAAAATACAGAAAAGTTATCACTCTTTTGTATAAGCTTGATTTCTAACTGAAAAGCAAAACTGAATGGAGGGAGATCAACTTTACATCAGAGCTTATATATATTAATAACTAATATTTCTAAGTATGTATTTTTCACATTATACTGATAGATAAGCATACCTTTGTAAGACTACAGTCATTCCTAATACATCCATTATTTTCTCCATGGGACACTCAACAAGACTGCTTACTTCTATTTTACTACACCCTCATTTTGTGTAATACAATCACATTTTATACTTCTTGCTTTTCCTCCAAAAGCATTGGATATACAATGCATGAAAACCACAAATTTCAGCAACTACAGTGTTAGCAAGGAAACATTGGGTACATCTGACAAGGATTTCTTATTCAGAACAACAAATACTTTTTTAGTCTTTACATAACAAGATTTCATTTTTAAGATGTATGTCACTGCTCACCCTTACACCTTGTTTCTTCAAAGCTCAGAGTTTAACGTTTTATTCAGCATTTAGTTAAAAATAAATATTTAATACTCAGGTTGTTCTACGATGCAAGCACAGCTAAAATGAAGGGCCTCAGTGGCTGCAGCGACCAGATTTCAAATGCAGGTAGATCAATAAAAAAAAGCTCAGGCACAGCCTCCATGTGTGAGTAGAATGGTCTATAATAGCTTGCAAACAACTATACACTTGCTGTAATCAGCTGCTCTTAAATTATGAATATCCAACCAATTCATGTTAAAGCCAAATCCCAGCACCATTTTCACAGGGAAATCCCAGTAGTTTTTTGCTTGTTCCACATGTTAGCTCTGTTAAGAATACAAACAGCAGTAACTTTGGAACAAATAGGACCAAACTACTGGCATTTCATCACTAAGTCCACTCGCACAGCAAGGGCTGTCAATCTTCAGAACTCTCCTACAACAGCTCAGGCAATACAACAATGATCTCCAAGCCAAAAAAAGAAAACCTCCACAGCATACACACAAGCCCCTTTGCCAAGCTTTTGCTTCAGCCAATCAGCCAGTCTGCCCTGACCTGCTTGAAGGCTTGCATCAAGCTTCAAACACTTAAAAACATCAATCATAAAAACAAAGACAGGACACTGAATTATACAGTATTAACCTCCAGGGTTTGCATACAAAGACCTAAGATTTATTTATGTCCTAGCACGTTAAGAGCTTCAGCACACTGTTCTTTACACCAAACTAGCTGCCAATTTGATGAACCTCTCTGCCCTCAGCAGTACAGCGTCTTTGATTAATGAGTGCATGCTTGTGGAAAAGTGCAAGAACAAAAAATGGGGCAAAATCCACACAATTATGTCCCTGTGCACTGACAGACCACTGCAATAATTTTTGTCTAACAGGCTTCCTGTTGTAGAAAGACTGAGGGCTGATGAGGGGGTTGTGGGATTATTTTGCTGATTATACTTGGATACTACACACCACTCTTCTGCAATACGTATCTGGTAAAATGCACTGAATTGTTTATTAAAGAATCTTTCAGCATTAGAAAAACATTAATTCATTAACACAAATCAATTCATAAATAGGGTCACAATCCAAAAGCATTATCTATGTACTCAGTGAAGAAAAAAGTACTCTAGAAGATTTCAAGGTTTTAGCTTCTCATCCAACAGACTCAGGACTGAGGTTCAAGCTCAAGAACAGCTAGGCAGATTATTTTGTGCCCTTAAATCACTGTATTAAATACTCTAGAGAAAATCTACCTTACACTTCCTGTAATTTACAGGAATAAGAATACACTGGTAGGATTCATCATTATACAAAAAATGAAAATTCTTCATTATCCTTTCCAGAGTAGAACTAAGTTCTGTGTGAGGCTCCAAAAAGACAACAGCATTATCTGACAGTCACTGTATTACTTTTAAGTCTACCTTCTTTCCCAAGGCTTTATACTGCAAACATTATCCACAACAAATACTTAAACTTAGCAGTCCCACTGATTTCCATGGGACCATTACTAACATAAAGAGTCCATCAGGTAGAACAATTTTTTAGGTAGTTTTTCCTTTACATTTTTAGTAGTTTGAATTTTAAGGTTTTGAGTGATTCTTCCCTCAGCAGCTAGAAAAATCTCTGCAATCTCCAAGGCTTAACCCATTCATCTCTTTACAATGCCTGACCTACATCAAGTGAAAAGAGTCTTATGTTCTTTACACACAGAAAACAAGACATTCAGGAGGCCCCGAAGGGTGTGAGTAGCAAGGTAAAGGCAGAGAATTCACATTAAAGGCAACAGGCATCACACAGACGCTGACAAGCCCAGCACACCTTTTCCTAAGTCCATACTTTCAGAGACTATGTTCGAAAGATCACCTGTCACTAGGCAAGGTTTTAAAATGTATACTTGTTTTGATATCTGTCTTTCTTCCAAAGATCTGAAAGATATTCACATAAAAAGAGTAGGAACTGGTATTAGGAATTCTGTCAAATGCATAAATTAATTCTGTTAAACTAGGACAGGAAAACCCTTGTATCCTTTGTTTCTTGTTACTACGTTAAAAAAACTGAAACAAACATTAAGACTTCCTCATGCTCCAAGACTGTTTCCTTCACCTGGTAGCTCATGAAATGCTAATATCACAATAAAATAAATCACAATTTCTCCTCCCCAAAAAAAGAAACACAAAATTGATATCATAAAATACTACTTTTATTATTATTTATTTCCATTTAAATCTCAAAGCAACTTCTGTATCGGACTTTAACAAAGTGTATTTGTTTTTTTCTTTTTAAGGAATGGCTCAAGACCATGACACTATATAACAGTAAATTTAGGACAGTAAAGAGCTTAAACACTAAAGAACTTAACACAGCTAATAGGTGAAACTGTGTGCTAAGTGGATTATGTGTTCTACATACCTTTTTTCCACTTAAAATTGCATTATTAAAAAACAAAATAGCAGCAAAATACCGCATCTTGCCTGGCCCTTCTGCAGAGGCTGAATGAATACGTGGTCCCAGTTTTGTTTAATGACTGCGTGCATTCTGCTTGCCTACCCGTAGCAATTACTCTGCGGAATAACAAACCACGCATTTCCGTTTTCAAGGAAACAACTACCAGCACACTACAGATTAAAGTCAGTGAAGACAGCTCTTTCTTTATCCTCTACCACCAACTACTTATGGTGCTGGTAAAAGACTAAACCTTTCCAGAGTCCTTATCTCTGTAACAGTGAAACTAATACTGTCTCACCTTCATAAAGTCCTAAGAAAGACCAACTAAAAAATTAATATGAACCTACTGTTTTCCTCTCACAGATCTTCTGATGGTTCCTTGTTGATTTGTTTGTTGCTATTTACAATAAAAATGGTTTTAAAGTAAAAATGTAGTAGCATAACAAAAAAAAAATCTGAAGCATAGATGTCAGTTAAAGGATGCTCCATTTCCTTCTGTGATGCAGTGGGAAGATCATCAGTACCTAAATTCCAAATACTGCATAATGTTCTTCAATACGAACTTCCCGTTTCTATAAAACACGTTGACCAAAAACGTACTTACTACATTTTGTCTACATTCAGAATGTTGTAAACTATCAAACAACCACAAATATCACTGCTAACCTTGACAACTGTTTCAGTGTTTCTTGTGGTGGCAATTAACAATCACAAATTAGTTTGTAATGAGGTATGACATAATTTACTGAATACACTGCAGTAAAACTAAATTAACTCAGAAGTTGAACCACACTTGGGAGACTTTGAGAATCTTCCTTGGGCCAAATTATCTAAGTGAGAAAACACTAAATACCACTCTTATGTACTCTATTAGAATAGTCTGTTTATTAGGAAAAAAATCCACCATTATTTGCATTACTTAGTTTTCTTTAAAGATACCTATATATTAGTCTGGGAGACAGATCACAGTGAAGGGATTTGAACAGAGTGTTCACACAGTGAAACCCTTAATGTGCCAGAGGGAGAGGGGGCAGAAAGGGTGTAGCAAATGCATTGTTGTTTACACCTCCCAACAGTGAAGATCTCCTATTCCCAAATATGCCATTATCAGAAAACTACAGAACTAACAGCAGTGAGGTATTCCTTTCCCTCATTCTGGGAAACGCACAAGCTTCTTTTTATCTGCAACTCTGATATTCCACATCTTGCATAGGAACAGAAAAGTAGCAACAAAGACCTTAACAATTGCAGTTCAAGCTGGGAGGGACTGTTCTATTTGAATTCAATGACACCACTAATGGCTTCTTAGCAGTTTCATGAAATCAACCAGCTGTCAAATCGATGCATCAGAAGGAACAGTTATGCACTCCCATAAGAAAAAGCAACACATCAGGATGTTTTGCAAAACATCTGCTCCTTTACACTGCAGTTCTACAATAAACATGCAAACAAAGACAACATGGAAAAGGGCAACAGGACCTACAAGGAAAGGCTTCTATTACGTTCTTATTTCCATTTTAAGTGTCTCCCAAAAAAGGCAAAAAAAGTCAGTCTTGTAGAACTTCCTTCTTAACATAAGGTCAATATAAAGATTAAACAAATATACTAATGTGGTCAACCAATGCTTTTCCCCTCCACGATATAAAGATACTGCTGGCTTATCTTTTGAAAATGAAAACATTTTATTACATGTTCAAGAAAATCAAGTATTTTTCACCAAAAGGTATGAAGTATGTATTTAGTTACCTTTCCTCTCAGACTACTCAAAAAATTTTACAATGGCACTGACAACCTACATCAATCTTAAAAACAATTACCTTTTCATGGGAGCACAGACCTGTAAGGAACCCAGCACACTGGAATTTAGTTTAAGAAAACAATTTGGATGAGAAATACCAGCATGTCATGGTTTAGGAATGGTATTCTCGAATTCAGTGCTCCCACTACAACCATGTGCTGCTCATCCCCTTCTTCAGGATGGAAAGGAGAATTGGAGGCAGAAAAGGTAAATGTCACAGGTTGAGATAAGAACAACTTACTGGAAACAGCAATGAGATAAGAAAACAAATAGTAATAGCGACAGTACCAATGACAGAGAGTACAGAAAAGAGTCCAAAGATTCACACGGAAACAACAATATCCTAGGTTCACTTGGAAGAGAGCCCTTCTCTCCACAAAAGGAAGAGAGTGCCTTGCCTGCCTTTCCCACCTCCAACTGACAGAGGTAAGGTGGTCAAAACCACTGGGTCCTGGCCATGCTCCTCCTGGCTACTGCAAAAATTAACCCTGTCCTGGCTGGAACTAGAACACGGTATCACAATTCCAGTTCATTTTCAATACACAAAAGTCACAAAACCTTATACTGTTCCATCCAGAACAGACCTTGGATCAGGAACAAAAATCAAACCATACCTGATCCTCTGAAGAAATATTTTTTACTCTCCAGAGAGTTCTGTTTATGAACAACTCCATCACAACCTGATATGAATACTCCCCTTGCTTACAGGAGTTGGTACAACCTGTGATTAAACAAGTATCGCCTGCTTGAAGCAAACACAGAATTTCTTGAACACCAAAGATTCCTTAACAATTCTTAGTGCTTTCTCTACATATACTTTACAAAAATTACCTTGGCTACCATTTTCTTAACATTATGCAGTTTATTGATTTTGCAGCATTTTGAGAAAAACATGTATGTAGTTTATTAAGAGATGTCAAAGCTATCCTGTCATTTTCAGGAACTACTTATCCTCTGTTGCTCACCATCTATAACCTACCCACTCTTCTAGACCTTCATTGCGTTTGTAATTTAGAATCACCTGTTGTACATGCTTTCAACTATTTACATGTTTTCCTTTACTCAGCATTCACATAGACAGCAAATACAGAATCCAACCACACTTTCTGATGCATTTACGGAAGAAAAATAAAGTAAGCATCTGACATTTGTTCTAACATAACCTTAAGGCTGCTTTAAGTACAGCATTCAATACTGACTTGGATAGAAAAGAAGTCTTGATGTATAAACAGTTATTCCCGTTACTTTCTACATTAACTTTTGTCAATTTTTTTCCCAATCCTGGAGACAAAGAAAATGCAAATTAAATACAAGTAGTTTCTTGTTCTCTATAGTTTGACTTTAAACATGCAGCAAGTCAAGCATAGAAAGAAGAATGGAAAAACAGAACTTTATCTACAACAACTATTCCTTACCAAGAACACCATGTTTCACTGTCATGTGACCAGAAAAACTTTCATGAGATTTAAAAAAAAAAAGCAACTGAGAACCAAATTAACAGAACAGTACCTTTTATTGTTCTCCCTTTCACAACAGCTGATGCAAAACTTATAGTCAGAGGAAAAGAGATTTGTTGTTGTTTTGGGTAAGGGGTTGTTGTGGGGTTGGTTCTTTCAATGAGTTCAGTATAGTTACTACATTTAGCATTACACATTATACAGTACCTGGAACACAACCCAAACTACATGTAATATTTATAGGTACTTTCCAGACAGAAGCTTTTAATAATATAGCTTAATAAGTTTGTTGCTTCCAAACATACCTCCAAGTCTGTCATTTAAAAATGGAGGTCTGGATTGCCATGGTCCTCATGCCAAGAAGACACCGTTTATTTCTCAGGGAAGATCTCGTACCAAGTGTTTCATGTAAACTTCACATCGGATTACTACTTGCCATAAAAAAAACCAATGCAGATCTCCAGATAATTTGTTATTCAACATAGTAACTTCAGAACGGTTTTTTAAATAACAGAACAGATAAGCATTACACATTAAATACTACGGCCAGGGCAGGGGAAAAAAAAGAAAAAAAAGGGGGGGAGGGAGGAATAACCCAAAAGTACGACTGTTTTCCTGTTATGAAACCAGACACCAGATAAAGAAGCACATTCACAATGTCCCCTGTACGTGCATGCTCAACTAGGAACGTTTCTCTTTAAAGTGCGATTTACAACACGTTAGATTAGGAATTCCAGGGGAAGGCACAGAGTCTTGGAGAAAAATCCCCTAAAACTTTATATGACGTCACTATCTGTCCCTGTAACATTTCCTAAACTTTGATGCTTATCCAGAAGCGCTTTCAGGTTTTCTACTCATTCCCTCCTAAAAGAGACGGTCAGACTTTGGAATAAAAATTTGCCCAAGATGGCGAAAGGCTTGTTGTTTAGAGGGCAGAAAAATGGAGGATATTGTAATATACACAAAGGGATAAATTTCAACAACTCGGCCCAGCGCTGCAGCTGCTTGTTTCTCTTTACAAGGACGGGACAAGCACAAAGCCGCGGGCAGAGGGGCCCGCAGCGAGCCGGGTGTGCGGAGCGGCGCCGCTCCCGGCCCGCGCCGCGCCCCGCACGGGAGGGAGGGAGGGAGCGAGGGAGGGAAGGAGCGAGGAGGGAAGGAGCGAGGGAGGGAAGGAGCGAGGGAGCGGCTCCGCAGCCGCGCGGGAGCTGCGCGGGGCGGCCGCGGGGACAGCGCGTGCTCCGGCCGCTGCCCGCGCCCGCTCCGCGCG
>VYZT01001428.1:27124-43874 GCA_013400735.1 Pomatostomus ruficeps | reverse complement strand
CATCGCCTCAGAGCCTCCTTCACCTCAGACCCTGCATCACCGCGGAGCCTCCATCGCCTCAGAGCCTCAGAGCCTCCTTCATCTCCTCAGAGCCTCCTTCACCTCAGACCCTGCATCACCTCAGTGCCTCCATCGCCTTGGAGCCTCCTTCACCTCAGACCCTGCATCACCTTGGAGCCTCAGAGCCTGCATTGCCTCAGAGCTTCCATCGTCTCAGAGCCTCTTTCACCTCACACCCTGCATCACCTCAGAGCCTGCATCGCCTCAGAACCTGCATTACCTCAGTGCCTCCATCGCCTCAGAGCCTCCATCGCTTCAGAGCCTGCATTGCCTCGGAGCCTCCATCACCTCAGACCCTGCATCGCCTCGGAGCCTCCTTCACCTCAGAGCCTTCATCGCCTTGGAGCCTCAGAGCCTGCATCGCCTCGGAGCCTCCATCGCCTCGGAGCCTCCATGGCCTCGGAGCCCAAGGCTGGCTCCCAGCTGCGCACTCTCCCTTGCACTCACGGCTCTGGGGACCGGGCCGGCTGCCGGCTCGGACAGCACGGCGGGAGTGTCACCGCCCGGCGCCAGGAGGGGACCGAGAGCCGGCCCAGCCCTCAGCGCTGCCCGGGTCCCCGGCGCCGTTCCGCACGCCCTCGGGCCGCCGTGCCCGCCCAGGCGGCCGCGGCCAGCACCGGGCCGGCGGGGAAGCGGCGATGGCTCTCACTGATGGCCTGCGCTGGGGCCCGAGCGTGAGGGCAGCCGCGGCCTCACAGCCTCACAGCAGGTGGCCCCGGACGGAGCAGACCCTGCCTGTTTGCGTTTGTGCTCCCTCTGCCAGACCAGCTGCACAGTGACTGAAGCACTTGAGTCCAAGTTCCATCTTGGTTCTTAAACTGTATCTCTGCTTGAGGTTGGGTTTTTCTCATACAAGTTTGGCTGGATGTGACCTCATGCTCAGCTGGAGTGGTTTATCACACAACTAAATTTTCTCACCTACTTCACTGGCAAGGATCTTCTTCTTCAAAGGTGAGACATACAGGTGAATAGATGTACTTGCTTCTCAAACGGCTGTGTTTTGTGAAAGCACTAGGAAAAAGCTGGACTAATGGCAAAGAATTATTAAAAAGGCTTGATCTCCACTAGATGTGCTATCTACTGTCAAACTTGGTGTTGGTAGAGGCAGTTCAACAAGATTGTCCAGCACTGAACATTATTTAAGAGTAAGAACAAACTGCCAACAACATGCAATTTTCCATTGCAGACTAACCTGAAATGGTCTCATTCTGCATCCTTCAGTGCACACAGAAGGCAGAAGGAAATCTATAGATGCTGATGATGATAAGAGGGAAGATGAAGGTAAGTTTCAGACAACTTTAAGAGGTAACTAAATAGTATCATTATAGTTCGTCAGTCGAGATCTAGATGATGTCAAGAAAACTGCTAGCAAAGAATTCCCACAGTTATATTTGAAACCTATCATTAAGCAAGTCCTCAATAGTCTGTCTTTTCCTTCATGGACATTTATTAAGAAAATGTGTTTACTAAGGGTTCACTGAACTTGTGAACCCATTCTTACCAAGCATTAGTTTTGTGTCACAGAAAGTACAAAAGCTTATGCTTCTGCTGTTAGACCTTGAGCTATGCATTATTTTTTACTACTATATTTCCATTCACTCTACCAAGGAGTTCAGTTAAAAATATAGGGGTTGATTTTCCCCAGCATCAAATATATTAGTTCCATTCTCTGAGCCATCCCAACTTCCACCAATTTGTCTCAAGTCAAATGAATTGACAAAAGTAATCTGAGTTTTGATTTCTTTGCACCACTTCTGCTGAATAGTATTAATTTTATTGACTGATACGAGGTCTTTTCATAAAAGTATGAATTCTATAAGCACACCAGAGCTATTTACTATTAGCTATTAGGTTAATTCTCATGGTTGTCTGAGTCTTACCTTGATCTCCTCTCTTGCAGTCACCACCACCTATAGATTTCTTGGCTGTCCTCTATGTGTGCTGAAGTGTATGGAACCAAAATAAGCTGGGGAGGGGAATAGGGCGGTGGTGGTGTGTGCAGGTTTCTTGGCCTAGCCAGCCTAAGCTTCATGCACAATTTGAGAAAGTTGAGAGATAAGGCTTTTTGTTCTCAAGTCCAAATACTGTTATATTTCAGCTAGGAATAAGTTGAAAGCCCAGCACAACAGGTGCACTAACAGCTTAGGTCTCGAAAGTCTGGCTTCATGCAGTCAGCCCTGGAAATTAACTCTTCCACACTTGCCCATATGTTCTTCATTTGAGTGGACACAAATTGGTGTTCATGAGATCCCCTTTAATCTGATCTTTTTTAACTGCCGTCACATTTTGTAGTTCCATTTATATGGGATGATAGAATGGTTTGAGTGAAAGATCATCTCATTCTTATGAATATTAAGATGTATGCAGAATAGTAAGTGCAGCCACTCAAAATTCCAAATATCCCTCTTTCGTGAACGTTTGGACATCCATGCCAGAGGACAGTGCTGGGGATGCTTGTATGTACAAGAGCTTCATCACAAAAGAGGACTACATATTGATACGTATGTCTAATAACACCCCAGGGCAGGAGAGATTTGGATGGCCAAGAAAGAGGCGTCTGGCTTCCTCAATTCTGAGTGGCAGCTATGAAACAAGAAAGAAACAACAGACTTTTGGAGGGGAGCAGTGAAAATTGACAAGTTTGGTTTGTATTTTATTGGTTTAAATTTTTCGGAAAACTGAATAGACAAAAATCTAAGATTCATCATTCTGAAAGGGACTACAAAGTTGACAGCTAATTAAATGTCAGTCATCCATGGAGCTGAGCAGGCCTAAGGACTGAAAATTAACATATATTGTGGAAATAATTGTGTACTACTTTATGGGCCTTATATTTTACTATTATAACAATAAATTTTTTCAAGACTGCACAGACAAGCTCTCTGAGCTAAGAATAAACAGAACTAAAGCTCCATGTGTGACATCAGTTTAGTCTCTTTGTTCTCATGAGCTTATTATTCTAGTGTGGTTTGGTGGGGTATTAGGGCAGTAGACAAAGGAGACAGTTGTCTATTCAACGCCTGAGACAGTTGCTGCAGAAGTTGGACCACAGAATGAATGAAATATTGAGTTGTTGGTCTTTAACTTAAGGAAAATGAAAACCACACAGGAGAGCAGGCTTTCTGTCTCAACCTCTGAAATGAAATGTCTTTTATTAAACTGAATGGTCAGTAATCAATCTTTATTACCTAAATATGCAGTTTGACCACCTGTTTTCTAAAAGTATAGGATATACACCAACTTCAATTCACAGAAATGTAGAGCTGTTTTTTGAGAAAAGATCTTCACCAAACACAGGTGCTTGACTTGAGCATCCAAACCAGTCAAGCAAAGTTAGTAAATACATATTTTAATATGCCACATATGAAAACTGATAAAATCATACATAATACATCTATACTAGCAAGCCAAATCAGGACTGCTTATTCCAGAATCGACTGTTACATAAATATGGTCTCATCCATGGCCAAATGACCATATTATAAAGAAATGGATAAAATTCATGTCTGCTCTTGTTTCAGATTAATTTTCACCTGTAAAAAAAAATCAGTACTTATAGCCTACCTCTTATCTCTGAATTGATAAATTCCTCATGTGTCTTAATACTGTGTGTGTTACCACCATACAAGAAGTAGAAGTTTGATGTCCTTCTTCATTTTGCACACACAAGCAAGTCTGATAATCTGGCTTTGTATTTTGACTTCAGTTGCTTTCCAACAGAGCATTTGATTTACAGTCAATGCAATAACAAACACATGAAGGTTTATTTAAAATATCTCCTTGCAATGTGATCTGTATTGCCATTGCTACAATTACACAGCAGCAATTTGAGACCCATGACTGGAGAGGTGTTTTTTCATTAAAGATTGCTGTTGTCAGAGTGCTGGCATTTTTGACAGAAAGATTTTACTTATGCATCTCAATCCAAAGGTGATTTTCATTACTGTTATTTTGTAAGCATGGCAAATTAAATAAAAAATATTTTCTCTAAGTCCTCATTCTGTGAAAAGGTAGTGAATCTATTTTATTTTGTCACTAATTTCAGGAGTAATTTTTTCTTTATAAATTAAACATTTGGTCTTTCATAAGCTTTGTTCTTATTTAAAAATCCAACCTGTTCAAGGAAATTGAATTTAAAAATAGATATTTTAGTCTAAAAACTATGTAATAACCCATGCATTGATTCTATGTCCTATCTCCTATTAACCTTCTGTTAACAACAGAACAAGCTGTAATGTGGCCTTCTGGAGAGGGAAAAGAAACTAGGCTTTGTTAGTTCCAGTAGACATAGAGCTATTTTAATTTGTGTTTATTTATGTCATTAAAAGAAATTTTAATATTTATGCTTGCACAAAATACAAGTTTTCAGTGAAAAGGACAATCAGGAAGGCATTATCTCTACGGGGTTTTGTCCTTTGACTCCTCTTTTATCACGGTAGTCCTGCTTATCCCATGATCCCCTTGGTATCCTTTCCAGGACTGGAGATAACATATGTTATGCTAATGTAAATCCGTGAGGCTTGGCTGGCCAGGAGGTTTGTTCCAACCAGAACATACAGCATGTGCATCCTGCATTGTTTTCTTCTCTCAAAGTATTAATTCTTATTACTTTCCTTCATGCCTGGAAAGATCTAGCCACCGAATGAGACCTCCAATAAGTTTTCTTGCTGTCTGCTTTTACTGCTCACTCAGGACCTTCAGTTAGCATCTCTGTCACAACAAACAATTTCTCTCTCCTTTTGTTCAGGCTCAGTAGTAATCTCCACTCCTACACACCATGGGTTTATCACTCAAATGGCCACTATTTTTTTGGCACTTGCCTTTGCACAGCCACTGATTTTCAGAAAACTTGCAGGAACACAGATTTCTATCCATTTTTCAAAAGGGGTTGAAATTGGTCAAGACAGTAAAAAATGGGACTGGCAGGGCATTTGTATGAGCCTCATTTCCTTGGGAAAGCACGATAGAATTATGTCTCTCAACCACGCTGGTGCAAGTCCTGTCACCTCTGCAGGGGTCAGCGGCTCCAGATACAGGGTAAGCAGAGATAAACAGTTGTCCCCTTTCAGAACACGCCTCCATCGCAGCCTGTCTGTCCATCAGACCTGGGCACATTCACTGCTGGGATTTTACAAGAAGTCTGTAACAAAACACCGGAATTTATGTACGCTAAATGTTTACATTAGACACGTGTGAAAGAAAAAGTAATCGGTGAACAACTTACATAATTATTCCTGTCTTTTTTCAAATCAAGAAAAAGGTGACAACCAGGAATGGCAGAAGTTGAAAGTAAACCTTACTAGAAAGGCAGCAGGAGGCAGATGCGCACAAGGAGAAAGGAAGAAGGCAGGCAAAAACACGCAGGGATTTTTGAGAGCTGTGAGTTTCTGATATCTGCAAAAGATCATTCCCAATATAAACAGAGGCATGTTGTGGGGGGAAAAATTACTTAGGGCTATGAAAAGAAATATCTTACCAGAATTTGCTTCAAATAATTTTTCTTTAAGATTTACTCTGATCTTCACTTGAAGTTCATTTCCTTGGGAGGAGCAGAAGCTTGTGAAGGTGCTTTAACACAGTGCGCTCAAACTAGCAGACTGGTTTACTACTTAAAACTAAGCAGGTAAATTGACTTTATACAAGACTCAGGCGTAAAACTCTTTTAGCAATCATCTATACAAAGGAAACCATGGCCACACGGGGCAGTTTCGGAAAGGTTTCATTTTAAGCACGTATTTGGTAAGAAGACGGGCTGCTGGCTCCTGGCATTTGCATATTTTCCAGCAGCATGGTACTAGCTGCTTTGCTGGGTCCTTAATGGATGCATACAGACAACTGCACGCCCCTCCAAGAATGTGTATATACTGCTATTTTTTTATTGCAGGTCATTGGATAAGATGCTGAGATATAATTTTTAACACAATATTTTTTGTACAAAATGGAGGCAATTTCCTCAAAATAATTAGATTATTTTTCTAATTTTTTACATTATTCCTATGCTTTCTTCCATTAGCTTTGTTTCCATGTGATAAAGTCACAAGTTTCTTATGTTTATTCTTTTTACTTTGACAATTCTGATGGTTTCTCCTGAGTCTTGATTTGTTGGCTCTAACAAGATATTCCTTTTCCTCATTATAAAGTACCAGTGAAAAGAAGCATTTACTTGGCAAAAGTAGGTAGAAAGTAAAATAAATAGTTGGTCTAGTATAGTGTTAAACAAGCTACCCTACTTCGTATTTGGAGGACTCCCAAATCAATCAATACGTATTAACAACACAGAGGAAGCAAAGAACCCAGAAAACAATTTTACTGACTTCAGAAAGAGATGTGCAACAGAAGTTGGATGAAATAAACAGACTGTGATTAAGTGAGTTCTTGTTTTAGTGGTTATTTTTTCCCCTTGTAATGTCACTTTTTCTACAGGCAATGGACTTAGCTCAGAGTGCAGGACTTTTCCCCAAATGCTGCCACGTCGTAGCATGTGAGTGAAGGTGAGCACAGAAAGCCGCCCCGGTGGTTTTAGGGATCACTGTCACCGATATCTCAGGCCAGGACAGTAACTACCCATCTGATGAAAAGTCACTGCAAAAAGCACCAAACTTATTAGCAAACAGTCTTTGGAGAGGCATAATTTAACCTTTATTTTAGTCTGAGACCAAACCCAGTAATTTGGATCCTTATAAAGCACTTAATATTATGCCAGTTAAATAGGCACCAGTGAGCCCAAGGCTTTGAACATCAATTTTATCCATGGTTTAAAAACCCTGTATAAATCTTCAGATGGCTCCAGGCTTTTAAAAACCTAGAACTGTTGTCTAAATGAGCTCTGAGAGAAATTCTGAGAAGGTGTAATATGCAGACTCAGTTCTAATCTGGTCATCTGTGGCCGGCCGGCTTTCCTTCCCTCCTTCCTTCCTTCCTTCCTTCCTTCCTTCCTTCCTTCCTTCCTCCCTCCCTCCCTTCCTTCCCAGTCACTATTTGGATTCAGGAACATAATGTTAATTGCATGTATTCGGTTTGGATAATTGTTTGAATGACTCTTTATCATAAAATAAACATTACCTGTAACTCGTTTTATTAGAACTGGCACTGAGGAATGCAGACTGATGTTTTGAAAGGAGTACACTCTATTTGTTTTCACCTCTCACTTGCAACACATAGAGCTTAGTGATGGAAATAAAATTATGTGTTTACTTTTCTCTGCATTATTTCCTCATATGAAACTGGCAGTCATGCTTATTTAGTAAGGCAAACAAAAGAATCTATAGTTTTGATATCTAAGGTACTAAGTTATTTAAGTGATTCCATGAATGTGCCTTAAATTATAAGAAATTATGAGTATTTCTCACTACATTTGTTCTTTATCTTATTAAGCAACAATAATGAAGAAGCTATATGTATGACACCTTCCAAACAAAACACATTCTAAATTTAAGTGTGCAAAGTGTAATCACAGGAATCTAAATATATTAGCATAAGAATATTTTAATTCTGCACAATAAATAGAAGCAGGCTGAGTTATGTTATAAAAAATGTAGGATATAAGCATTCTTTTTGTCAGACCTTTATTTTGCTCTCCAGAGCTAGACGCAAATTCCAGGATTTTAACTTCACAGATAAACAATAATCCATAATTCCATCCACTTTTCCTCAAATGTAAATATTTTTCTTACTGAATCTACATTATTTAAATTCCAGACAATATTACTTGTTCAGCAATATGCTAAATTCTTGTTATAGTCTGCAATTAGAAGACAGATGATCTTGAAGAAGAAGAAGGAGACAGTTAAAAAATCCATGACTGATTTCAAAGCTGACCAATTCTTAATTGATTGAGACTCAGAAGGCGTAAAGTGACATCAACCTCTATGATTGTAACTGAATCTCTAATATTTTATGAGAAGAACCTTTAACCCTGATAATGACATCTAAACAAGGCTAATCTGGTGGTTTTGCATGCATTTACATGGATGCAAGCCTTATTAGCAAGGGATACAAAGAAAAGTAGTAAATTTATTAGAAGATGCAGATGCAATGGATATTTTCAAAAATTAAAGAAGTTAATTTATCCCCAGTATATACACTCAGCTGTTTCAGTGATGTAATAAGTGACCTTGTCCTGCCCATATAACTACCAAAAAGTATGCACGAACTACATAATAAAGCAGCATAATGGCTTGCAACAAAGCAATTTCTCAAAGGGTATTCAAAAGCAGTTTGAGAGTATGAGCATTGAGGTGATGTAGTTTGTCTTGCAGTGTGGTCTTTCCCCTCTTTGTACATCACTGGGAATCAGTTAATCAATAATAATTCAGTTACAGAATTGCTTCAATGCGTAGCTTTCCAGAGCATGATCTACTCATGAACAGTTTTCCTCACAAGAGAATGGAGAAATAGTGTCATGGGATACATCAAATTCAGTTGCTACTGCAGCACAGGGTTTCTGATTCTGTTTTCACCAGTCAGTGTTACTGAGTCAACTGGTGCTAATAAACAGTTAAAACAAAGGGAAAAGAAACCGTGCTGCATCAGTGAGGAAAAGGGGTACTGAGACAAAAAACAGGAAAAAACCTCACATGATGTTATGTGATTACACAATAGAGGAATCGAGCCTGGAGTATGTTTCAGAAACCTATTTCTACCTCTGTATGAGTATTTTAAAGTAAATTAAAATATTGTGAAAGCCTTTTTTTCTGTTCTGTTAGTGTACTATTGCTTTCTTTGGGTTTTGTACATTACATCTTGGCAGCATATCGTTTCAGTGGTGAACTGATAAATGCCACCTCCACAGGATTGTCTCCAGCCCCACCTGCCGGTCTGAAACTCACCATTTCATCGACTTCTGGAGTTGGCTCTGTATTTGGTTCTGGCTAAATTCTTCTTAATTTTGTGCTTGAAATTTCAGGTAAAGGCTAAATGCATTTTATTTACCCAGGCTTTTCAGTATTTCTGTTAGAGCAGTAGATATTTCACAGATATTTAGCAGTTTTCATCCTGAAGAGTCGGAATCTTTTATAACTGCAACAGGCGGGCCGGGGCCGCGGGGCGGGGCCGCCGGGGGCTGCCGAGGTCCAGCCGCGGTTTGAGCCCCGGGTGCGGTGCTGCGCCCCAGCGCTGGACAACGACGTGAAGGTCCTCGGATGCTGCCGGAGGAGGCAGCCGAGCTGGCGAGGGGCTGGAAGGCACCTCCTGGGAAGAGCAGCTGAGGGCTCTGGCCTGTCTGGTTAGGTGAGAAGGCAGCTGAGGGGCGACCTCTGGGCTTTGTACCAATTCCCGAGCAGTGGACATGGAGAGGCAGGTGCTGCGCTCTTCTCCCTGGGATCCCGGGACAGGACGTGTGGGAAGGGCTCAAAGCTGCACCAGGAGAGGTTCAGACTAGACATGAGGAAACATTTCTTTACCAGGAGGGTAGTCAAATACTGGAACAGGTCTCCTGGAGAGGGAGTTGATGTCCCAAGTATTGAAGAGACATTTGGGCAATGACCTTAATAACAGACTTCAGCTTTTGGTCTGCCCTTGAGAAGTCAGGCAGTTGTACTAGATGACAGCTGTAGGTTTCTTCCAAATGAAATAGTCCACTCTATTTGAAACTTTTTGGCTGAGTACAATATCCTTGTTTTAAAATTGCAATATTCCATCTCTTTTTTTTGTTTTTCATAAGTAAACTAGACAGCTATTAATTAGAACTAAGATTTGGTGCATTTATACAAAAGTTTTAGGACTATGTACACTTAAATCAAGGAAATTATACTGCTTTCTAGTTTTGCATGGGTCTCACTGGAAACAAGAAATGCAGTATACATTATACAAACAAACTGACTGCAGACTTCTCAGTATTTGCAAAATAAAAAATTACTGTAGTTAGTCCAGAAGAGTGGCACGATCTCAAGGTAATCAGCTAGTAAAAAGAAAGCTACATTTCCAAACCAGTGAAAACAGATATCCCCAAATTGTTTCCAGAGAAAACTGTATGTTTTCAATAAATTTTAAATGATACATTTTAATATATATCAGTGGTGTCCAAGCCCAAGTTCCTATTGCAAACTTGGGAACACAGTGCTGGTGAAGCCAGTATCTTCATATTAATTTTATTTTTTGCTTCTTTTAACACCTTGTATTATGAAGATTTATGAGTATGCCAACCATTATGGTTAGAAGTGAGAAGACCCATAAGCCCTGTAGCATATCAAGGCTGTTGCTTGATAATCGGTCTAGAGATCTAAGAACGAATGTCACAGGGTGTCTTATAGAAGCTGTCGGTGATATTTGTAAGTGTAAGTTTAGTATTAGTCAGTTACGTATACAAAGCTTATTTACTTGAGTGAAGTCTGCAGAACCACTTCCAAGATATCAGTAATCACACCGCTACCAGGTGCTAGGTGCAATATTAGCTTTCACTAGAATCTGAAGAGATGTCAGCGTCTGCACAAGCGTCCTGGTTTAACCTGGGACAGAGTTCATTTTCTTCTCAGTAGCTTGTCCAGTGAGTGCTGTGTTTTGGATTCAGTATGAGAACAATGTTGATGCTGTGATGCTTTTGGTTGTTGCTCAGCAGTGCTCATCCAAAGTCAAGGACTTTTCAGTTTCCCATGCTCTGTCAGCAAGGAGGTGCACAAGAAGCTGGGGAGAAGCATGTCCAGGACAGTGGATCTGAACTGGCCAGAGGAATACTCCATACCAGAGAGCATCACAGGACATGCCATGCCATGTTAATATGTATGAACTAGAGGTCCTTAAATGCTTATAACTAAAAATTAAATTTACAGATTCTAAGTGTGAACTCATATGAAAGTAGTCCAGTGACAAAGGGGAAACTTCCTAGAAAAAAAATGACATTTTATCCTTTCCCTACCAGCCAGCTGATGCAAGACAAATGTTAATCTTCAGTTCTTTTCCAACAGTTGTCTGTGTCTGAATTTCAAACCCATTTGTATGCTGGTCTTTGTTAGGAGCAGTAAATTCTTCTCTGTTGCCAAGAAAACCTTATTTTGCAGTGATTTGTCTGCTTTCTTGCATTGCACATGCCTCCTGTACATAAAAGAAGTTGGAAATACTGCAAACAATTGTCTCTGGAGATCATGATCTCTGACCTTTATCTGCATTTAACAACAGCTTAGATTCCACATATTGTTCTGCATAGGACTCACACAAAAGTCCTCTAAATAGGCTCTACCAGATGCTATTCAGAGCTGCTCCCATTGTAAAAGCCTTTTCTCCCACATTTCATTGTTTTAGAAGTAAAATGTTACTGGTTGTATTTTTAGAATTTTTTTATTCTTTACATCTTTAATGAGAAGTGAACATGCTAATAGTCTGCCATGCATTTTCTTTCTATGACTTTCTGCCAAACACAGCTAAACCATCAGTCAAAACACTAAGATTTTTATGTTGACAATAAGAATAATTTGAATAGTGATTTGAAAAATGCAGTTGTTTCATTAACATTTTAGTTCCCATCTACTCAACAAACATATACAAAGAAAGTAGATGCTTCTAGCTGTGATAATTTCTTGTCTTGAGAGCTTGTGGCCAAACTCTCCTTTGGCTACTTTTGGAAGCAATAGATTTGTTCATAGTCTCAACCTCTAATAATGAAAAGATTAAGAAGTGCTACTTAACTATACTAAGAATCTGATTTAAACTGAAAGATCTAAATTTTCTTTTTCTACCTTATGAATGTGATGTTATATGTTTGTTATTTAGGCTGTATGGTTTAGACAAAACCAATTTATTATTTACAGAAGTCAAAAATTGTACAAAGCATCTAAATGAAAGCTTTTTATACTATATTTGATATTTAAAATGAAGAGAAAGAGGAAAAAAAACCAAGCCAGAAATAAACTACTTGAAGCTACTACTGTGGAAGACAAAGCCATTCTTGTTTCCCTAAAACAACCCACACAAATTTATAAAGTTAAGATGCGTGTGAAACAGGAGAAGCCTGCATTTAATTATTCCTGTATCTTAGATCCTGATTTCCAGGATGAAGAACAGAGCTCTCGGAGTCACTGAGGCATGACCTCTAAATGGAACACAAAAAAGCAGTAGGCCCTGCATTCCGTAAAGACTCCTAAGGGTCTGACCAAAAATCCCCAAGCAAATGGCCTCTGCAGGGCGGGAACATGCTACCTCACTTGCAACACTCACAATCCCATCCGGGTAACCCTCCCATCCTTTTCTCCTGTGCACAACTTCTCAAGCACTGAGTCAAGGCTTTTAGAACCTTTCTGGATCACACACCCATTCTGGCACGCAGAAGAGGACAAAAAGTCATCTTTGAGACTGCAGATAAAAAGAAAGAAGTGGAAGTTATTAACAGCTGTCACTTCCTTTATGCATCTCGAGAAGGGCTGGATGTACTTCAATAGCAGGAACACAACACATAAAAATTCCCCCTTTTCCAGATCAAGGTAATGTGATCAAAAACTAATCCCTTTTTATGTAAGGAACCGCATATGAGACACTCAACAGGTTTGGGCACAATATTAGAAATGAAATAATCTAATTAATTTGTTTCAGACTTGCCAAATTTCACACAAACTTGTCTTAAATGAAAAACCATATGTCACTAACCATAGATTCAGATTTCAGGTTCAGTCCTTCCAGGCAGGAAGATTCAGATTTATTTAGGGGTATGTCCATAGCAGTAATAAAGTAGAGCCATCTTCCAGTAGAGCTATCAAACTCACACTGTGAGGAAGGAACAAGTCAGTAGTTGACAGAGATTTAGTTTGACACATTTCCTACGTAGGGAACATTCAAGGAACGTGAATAAACAAACAAGTCTGCCTATACAAGATCAGAAAATGAGCATCCAAGCCAGTATCTAGTTTCCAACAGTGTCTATGTGGTAGGTTAACCTTGGCTGGCTGCCAGACGCCCACTAAGCCACTCTCCCCCTCCACCTCTTCAAGAGCTCAGGGGGAGAAAATAAGATGAAAAATTATGTGGCTTGAGATAAAGACAGAGAGATCGCTTATTAATTACCATCAGGGGCAAAACAGAACTGACTGGGGGCAGATTAATTTAATTTATTGCCAATTTAAAATTGAGCAGGATGGTGAGAAACAAAGACAAAATGAAAATCAATCTCCCTCCCCTTCCTCTTTTTCCCAGGCTCAACTTTACTGCTTTGTTCCGATTCTCCTGCCTCCTCTCCCATGAGCAGCGCAGTGGGGATGGGGAATGGGGATTGCACTATGCAACAATAAAGCGTTCCCGTTATCAACATTGTTTTCATCACAAATCCAAAACATAGGACCATACAAGCTACTATGAAGAAAATTATCTCAGTGAACACCAGCATACACTTCTCTACCACACCTTCTTCTTCATGTTGTTTCCCTTCTCCAGCATGGGATCTCTCCCACAGGGTACAATCCCTCACAAACTGCTCCAGCATAGGTCCTTCCCATGGGCTGCAGTTATTTAAGAACTGCTCCAGCCTGGGCCTTTTCCATGGGGTACAGTCCTTCAAGAAGAGACTGTTCCAGTGTGGATCCGCCCCACAGACCCTGCTAGAAAACCAGCTCCTGTCACATCTTCCTGGACCACAGTTTCTGACAATGGACTGTCCTGGTGTGGAGTCCTCCATAGGCCACAGGGCCTCAACACGCATCACCATGGTCTTCCTCACAGGCTGCAGGGGAATCTCTGCTCTGGTGCCTGGAGCACCTCCTCTCCCTCCTTCACTGGCCTCGGTTGTCTGCAGGATTATATCACATTTTTCTCACTCCACTTTCACCCAGCTGCTCCCCAGAGTTTTTACACTTTCTTACGTGTTATCACAGAGGCACCACCAACATCATTGATGGGCTTAGCTTTGCTCAGCAGTGGGTCTGTCATGGGGATGGCTGGAGCTGGCTCTGTCCAACAAGGGGGAACTCCCATGTTTTTCACAGAAGCCACCCCTGCAACCTTCCCTCTACCAAATCCTTGCCATGTAAACCCAAAACAAGCTAATAGCAGATGTCTAGTGAGAGTATGAGAATAACACCAGATACAATGAAGGCAGCTTCTCTGGCTTGCTTTAGAATCCAGAATACAGAGTAGGCACCGTTTAACTCGCCTTCTGGGAAGCAGCATGAATTTCATTCTAGACGGACTCCTTATGCATCTGTATTACTTCATAGCCTGTAGTGATCACAACCCCAAGTGCAGTGTTACAAGTGCTTAGAAAGGGAGCACAGTACAACAGTGAAGTCACCACTAAACTGCTATTAATCTGTGCTGTGCCTACACCCTGAATAATCAGTTCAGTTACAGCTACTTCTGACAGAAATTATCCAGTAGGAGCAAGAAACTAAAATAAAGGATCCCTTTTCGTGAAAGCGTGTGAGAACGGACAGTTAAGGATAGTAACTCTGTTAATAATGATGTAATTTAAATATGCCTATTTCCATATCATTTATATGGTTAAAGAACGTGATAAAGCAGATGTACTCTAAACCTACTGTTTTGCCATTTACGAGCACACTGTTACACAGGGTTTGTGACTTCAACCACTAACACCCAATATTAGACCTTTTCCTTGAGACAAAACCCAAATCGTATCCAGGTTGTTAGATGGTGCCATTTTAGCAATGATTCAGAATGTAGAGGAGTCTTTGTGCAATGTTGTGGTATTGAACACTATGTCTTAACCTTTCCTGATTTTGTATATTTGTAATTAAACTAGTTGTTGTTACAGGGTAGATCTCTGATCCATTATGCAGATTAGGAAAAAAAAAAGCAAGCTCATGAGCTTAGGTGATAGTCCAATTTCTTTTTTCTATGAGCCAACAAATGGCTCATAGAGCTCAAAGATTGTTAATAAAAGGTTACTGCAACAACCCTCAAGTAATACAATTTGTGCATTGCACTGGACAAGGCTAATGTAGTGAATGGTGTAACAGCATTCCCAGTAAATCCTCTTCAGATGATAGCAAGACGGAGTTGGAGACCTCTGAAGTTTTGTATTGGATAGGGCTTTCCCCACTTACCTTCTAACTTGCTTTTAAAAAGACAAGCATAACACCCCTGCTTAGTGGTGGCTGCGGTCTATCCTGGCTGCAGGGTAGGCCATACGCTTCATCCTCCACATTTACACAGGCATTTCACTGTGAATTTCAGATCTGTGAATAACACTTGATTTATGCATGACTAAAACACAGAATGACTCCTTTAGGGATTGAATTTATTGTTGATCTAACTCTTTCTATAAGTGCTCTTGTTTGCTAGCCAGGAAGAAAAGCAGCTGCTACTGCTGGAATCATTAATGAATCCATCCTAGCTTTCCTCTTTCCCTGGAGACAGTTATGCCAAATATATGGTATTATCTGGGGCAGTAGGCCTGCTTCTGGGTGCTATAGACAAAATTTTTCCAAGTCCAATATCCATTGCTCTTGGCATGATGGTGAAAGGCAACATGCCCATCAGCAAAAAACCAATGGCATTCTCTCCCTATCGGTTTTTGTTCAATTGCTTCTCTCTCTGATTACAGCTCTTCCAGCTCTTCATCTTTATCTCCAATTAAACAGTACTTTGCCCACTATTTCTCTGTAGAAGTAAGTGAATAGAATGCAACACAATCCAAACAAATGGAAAAACATAATTTAAAAGCATGATTGGAAACAGAATCAAGGGTATTGCTGAACGTAGCAATAGGACTGTCTACAATTTAGGTGCCACTTGGCTAGTTTCTAACCAGCCTGGCTGGTCTTACATGTGTCCCAGATCTGTCAGATCTACTAGGCATGGACACATTGAATTTGTATGTGTTGTAGCCCCATGCTAGGGTGGCTTGTTGTGTTTTCTTCCCTTTTAAATTTTCTTTTTCTTTTTTTCTTTTTCTTTTTTCTTTTTTCCTTCCTTAAACACTAGCCAGCTGGCTAGTGTTGCACACTCCTTTATCTGACTTGCAACAGTGTGATCTATGGCACTCACTGTGGTACTATGATTCAGGAAAGCCCTGCTGCAGACTGATGACGGATGGATGTTGGATCAGTAAAATGCTGAGGCCGGTGACTGCTATGATACAAATCTGGGCTCCTTAGTAACAACATAACCTGTCTTCTTCAGGGCCTGGCTCTGAAACACAGCGTGAAGTCTCTGCCGTGTTCTGTAGTGGACAGGAACACAGGAAATCATAATTTGTTTAGGATTGCTAATCTAAAATCTCTCTGATTATGCGAAGACATGGCATTTTAAGAATTTGGGAAGATTATCTCCTGATTTCCTACATCATGCAACATTTTCCCCTCAAGTAAAAATGCCTGCCACTGTCTGTTACTTTCAAGAGGATAAAATTGAGGCCTCGATACAATTAAAATGAATGGTAATTCTGTTGCTGTGCCGTTGAAGGGGCTGTGCTCAACATCCACATCCCGCCGTGTCCTTCAGGGACAGACTGCTGTACCTGGTCACGAGAGACGGGGAAGTTCAATACAGTACAGGGTTCAGGCAAGGAAGAGGATGTGACAGACAGAAAACTCAAAGACCGTGTCGCAGTTTTCAGACTGAACGTGGCAGGCGGTTCCGATGTTTCTGAGGACACCGCCCCGCGCAGCGGAGGGAATGCTGTCGCTCCCAGGAGGGCTTTTCCGCTCCGGCCTGCGCCCCGCTGGTGCCACCGCCCCCGGGCCTCGGGCTCCGCTGGGGGCTCCGCCCGCCCCCGGGCCTCGGGCTCCGCTCGGGCCCCGTCCGCCCCCGG
>VYZT01001428.1:0-26859 GCA_013400735.1 Pomatostomus ruficeps | reverse complement strand
CGGGCTCTGGCCGGGCCCGAGCCGTGCGGGCCGCTCCGCGGGGCCCGGCGGGGGAGCTGCGGTGCGCTCGGTGGCTCTGCGGAGCTCCCGCTGGCTCCGGGCCGCGGGGACAGCCCAGCGTTAGGGCACCGGCCGCTGCAGCGTGGGCAGCCATCGACATTTGTAAATATGCTTGCTCCTCATTGGACTCTTGAGAGGCTCCTGAGTTATTTGTCAGTTTCACTACATTGAAGGTTGAGAAAATACGTGGAACGAAGAATTACGCTCGTGACTCCGTCTTGCTTGTCATAAAAACGTGATTGTGAGTAAGCCCTGAGGAAGACACGTGAGCACAAGTTGTTCGGGAGAAAATCTTATGAATAGTTTTATGTTAAACCGCACAAAAACATGAAGACATGAGAGCTCGAGTCTTAGGTAGAAGTGTCAGTGCGTAGTTCCAAGCTAGAAGACTTGAATTTAGGAGCAGGCAGTGAAGCTTATGCTTCCCTCTGATGGAGGGTAAAAGATTGCTTAAAACTGTTAGAAAGCATGGAAGCTGGCAAAGGCTTTACTTACTTGTGTACATGACTACCTGAAATTGCTCCTCTTTTATCGATAGAGAGGGTCAAGCCAGACGAGAAATACTTGCTTTCTGTGTTATTTTTGTCTTTTGAGATTGCAGTGCTTTCCTGCAAAGACCTCTTGGATCTTTTATCGCTTTGTTATCTTTATCCATGGCTATGTTAGGTCTAATTGATCTTTTATAATGCTTTTGGAGGGATGACAGATCAAGAAAGGCAGGACATTTGATCTGTGTGCTCAAAATGGGCTGTGCAGCTCCACCTCCTGTTTCAAGCTGGTCATCAGTTTCCCAGGTATGACTTGAAACTTTTATTTCTGAACTTGGCTTCTGCCCAAGTCTTGAGAGGCATTGCATATATCCCTTATTTCAGGAGTCCCTAGAGTTGTTTTCAGATTTTTTCATTAGGTTTTGATTGCTAAGTAGTGTAACATGGCATAGCTGATGAAATATGTTCCTTTGATAAGAAGAGTGCTGTTCATCCTGCTGTACACATTCTCATTCCTGTATTGTTGGATTTGAGCATGAGTAGTGTCAAAATAATGGAGAAGCCAGAAGTGTGTTTTCCCGGGTTGTTGTGTTGAGGTTTCTCAATGAAGGACACATCAGGTGTGATGTTTGAGTAGTGTTCCTTTTATTTTTGGCTTTTTAATCAGTTCAGACTACAACCCAATTTCTGTTACTATGATTATTGTTATTATTTTCTCAGAGAAGTAGTTTAAGTTTTTTTTTGGTCTCACCACCTTCTATGGGAATCGATGTGTCTACTTTGTCATTATGGAATTCACTACAGCATGTTAATTACCACTTGGGGTTTGTTGAATTCCTGTGTGTGTGTAAACAAAATGCTTGAGGTTTTGAGTATCTTTCTTCAGGAAAACCCTTAAGATGCTGATACTGTAAAAAGGAACCATTCTCATTCTGAAATATTGTATATAAGCACGATATTCCCCTTGCAGACAAGTATTATTGTGGCTTTAATAATGTGGTTGGTTTTTTCAGCATGAGACTGTTGTGTGGCTCTGTCCTGTGCTCTGTGATAGCTTAGCATGTTCACCTTGTGACCACCTCATTGTGTTACCATGATCAGCATAAGCCTTGTCTGTGTTTTGTTTGTATTCAAGCCTCCTGTGAAGACAGTTGTCTCAGCCTTTCAAGGTACAGTGCTTAAAATGATTTTCAGAGAACTCTGGGGAAAAAAACCCCAAAACCCAAAAGACTTCTTGCCTAGATCTAGTTCTGTCTGTCTAGCAAATGGACATTATGGCTCCATTGGCTTCAGCTGCGTCTCTGTCCATCTGCATAAGATTATGAGGAAAGGCTGTAATAATTGGGGTTGTTTGGCCTGGAGAAGAAAAGGCTCCGGGAAAACCTCATTGCAGCCTTTCAGTACTTAAAAAGGGCGTGTAAGAAAGATGGGGACATGTTGTCCTGAGTTTTGCAGTTTTTCAGTGTTTCTCTTTGCTGTAGTACTTTCTCACGCATGCTGCTGTAAACATGGACATGTTTTTGCTAACTGTCCTTGTTGTTTTCATTCCATTCTCCTAGGCGGAGACATGGGATGGATTTTTCCTTTGACCAGTGTGATTGAGAGGTGGTAATTTCTACCTCCAATCCACGGTGATTTTTAAGAACATATGAATAAAGGTCAGAGGGTTCTGCCCTCTCTCTCTTTTGGCTCTCTCCTTTGGCTCTCTCTCTTTTTTGGCTCCTCGGCCTGGTTCGGCTACGTGTGTTTTCTTTGTGTCCATACAGTGCGACAGGGACAGACATTTAGTAGAGCCTGTTGTGGTAGGACAAGGAGTAAATTTAAGGAAGGCGTTTTTTATGATGAGCACGGTGAAACACGACTCACAGATGGCCCAGAGAGGTAATAGATGCTCCATTCCTGGAAATATGCAAGATCAGGTGGGATGGGACTCTGAGCCATCTGATCTGGTTGAAGATGTCCCTGCTCATTGCAGGAATGTCGGACTAGATGGCCTTTAAAGATCCGGCTCAAACTGTTCGCTGCTAGTTGGATTGCAAGTAAATTTTATAATGGATGCCCAGAAATTGAAGAGCTGTTGGGCAGCAGTTAAAAAACAATTCTTCTTAATGGCATGCTTTATGTCACTGAATCTTTGTTGAAAGGTAAAGATAAAATGCAATTTCCTTGGTCAGAAGTTCTTTGCCTAGACCATAAGGCCTTTTATTCAGCATCTTTTCACCTCTGCATCAGATGCGGCAGATGTCAAATGCCTATTCTTACCTGACTCTGGTTGATCTTTATAGCAGATCCTTCTCATTTGCTGGCTGAAGCCAAGACTGCAGAAAAAATACAAGATTGTATTCAAGAAATTAATCATAGTAGGTATACTTAAACTGACATGTTAAGTTTTGCCTTTTCTATTGTGCTGCCTTTTAACTTGGTTTTAACACCTTTTTGTGGGTATAGTTTCTGCAAGATTTCTTCACTTGGAGAAAGAAAATATTCTATAGATAGTATTATCCTGACATATTTGGGTTGAAATCACAACCTGTGCTAATTTACAAGATTAGGCTGATGGATAACATTGTTCTCTTGGGGCTACCACTGAAGGAGAAAATTAGTCTTGTGCCTATTTATGTGTATCTGTAGAAGTAATTTGCTAATTTTGGACTCCATTTCAGCTTCTACAGGTAGTTGGCTCTGGTGTCCAGTCTTCTACCCTGTCCTGTTCTGTCTGAATGCTCTTTTTTTTTTTTTTCTGTTCTGTAGGTGGTGCATAAACAATTTCATTAGTATTAGATGATTTCTAATTTAGTCTTTGAAGTCGTCTTACACTTCTGTCTCCTCTGCTGATTCATCTGGACATTAATTCTTAGTATTAGGAGTTTCCATCCCTTCTTGAACCTTTGCATTTTCTATGTGTGTCCATGTCTGACTTTTATCTATGTTATTTAATTCCTCTGGTACCACCTATCTGAAACAAAGTGATTCAGAAACAGAATGATCCATAATAAAGGAGATAATGCTGACACTCTTTGTCAAGTACTTAATAGTACAGAATTGGATCCATTATTCTGTGTATTTTATATCAGGGTAAAACATAGACAAGCAGTGCTTTGAGTATCAGATCTCATCAAGACATATGGCTGTCCTGTCCAGCCTACACTCTAGTCTATATTACTGTGATGTTATTTTAGCCTCACCGTTTGCAAATGTGATAGTTACTTTTTTACACCCATTGCAGCTTCATACAAGTACTAAACTTGTAAAGCACATGATGGCAGATTACGCTGAAGGTTAAATTAACTATCATTACAGTTTAGGAATAAATATGACTCTTACATTTTATTGAACTAACGATCCGCTTGAAGTGGGCTAGTTTAGTTAATTAGGTTTGTCCTCAATTTTTTTTAAACTTCTACAATTAACTATTCTTTTGAACTCTGGAATGCTGCTTAGAATGTTCTTATTGATACAAACGTCTTTACAACCCGGAAATTCCATAAATTACTGAATATTTACCTAAGGTTTTAAATGTGATCTAGGAAATTAATTCATTATTTCAGTGTGTTAATGCAAAGGTGGGCAAGTGAGCATTTCATATTCCTGGCCAGATCTTGTTTAGCTGACAACGGCTCTGGCAAACATGAACAGGTTACTAATGTTGGAAGCGTGGTCTAGAAGCAGGTGTCCTCTGTAATACAAGCCAGTAGCGCTTTTGTACACAAAGGTAAACAGTCAGTTAAACTTCCTATACTTTAAACTTCTACTTGCAAGATTAAACATTTTCGCTACTTTGTGTTTCGGCTGCTGTCCTAAAGCAAGCTAGCAACTGAAGCTGCAGGAGAACAGTGGTTAAGGAAACTAACCTCAGCTGTCTCAGCTGTTTGGTCAGTGGAGTTCTGTAAAAACTAACTGGCTTTTACCAGGTAGAATATTTAATTCAGCATGACTTTAGTGAAGATTAAAAGTCCTGAGTATGTGGGCTCACCTTGAAACTGCAGCCAGGCGTGAAGTATGTCAGGATTGATGTAGCAGCTTTTTCTGGAAAGTGATATTGATAAGCATGGCTGAATTGTGGAAAAAATGTGCTTTTTTGATGGATAGGGTTTTTTTAAATCAATATAGCTTACTCCTATTCTCAGAAGGTTAGGCCAGAATTAAAAGTGGTTAAATAGACTGTACCACTTCTGTAAATCACCTTGTATCAATGGGATTCTCGGCCGTCTGTTTGACTTGCTAGGTGTCACACTACTCTTCATGGACCGCGCCACTGAGGATACTGCAGTTCCCTTAAATTTTTTTTATTTTAGAGCTACCGTTTGTGGTCTTCTTCTGTCTGTACTATCCTGAGGAGGAAGAATCTAGCTGTCTGGAGTTTTAGAGAAACATGAAGTCAGATACCATTTCAAGGACAGGGAGGAGTATAGAAACACTTCTCATGTGGAAAAGACAACAGCATTTCTTTTGAAATGCCTAGAAATAGCAAAAGGCAAATAAACACTAAGCAAGTGAGAAGTAAATGTATAAATACGCTTGTGAGATAGCCTGTGCTCCTTTGCATATGTTAGCTTCCATGAGAGTTGTCTTTGAAGAACTTGAAGGCAGACAGACTGCAGCTGTGTTTTTTCACAGGAAGGTGAAGTTTCACAATTTCAACCCTGAGGAATAAGTCTGAATATAGTTTCTGCAAGTGTTGAGATGCAGTTCGTTAGCAAAAATGTAATATATGAATTTAAGAAATCTGAGTATTCAGTTCCTGACTTATTTTGCATTAATACGAGCACTATGTGCTTCTTAAGGGAGTACCTTTTATATTTATAATTGCAAGAATATACTGTAACAAAATTATAAAAGGGACTGTAGTTTTCTAATGAGGGGTGGGAGAAGATGTAAAGAAGAGGTTACAAAAACCAGGATAAGAACTTGTTTCCCCATTTTACTGATGCACAGTCAGACCAAAGCACTGTGTAAATACTTGTATGTGTGAATCATATTTGTGTTACACCCAGAATGACTTGTGCCTGTTTTGCATGAGTTCCCTGCTTCTGTGAGAAAAAATAATTAGTATGTCCTTGTACAGGATACAAAGAATGGAGTCAAAACCCTCAAGAATTCCTCGCAGGATATCTGTTCAGGCTTCCAGCTCTCCTCTAGGATCTAGAACTGGAAACAGTTCATCTGATGCATATAGTACAAGAGAGTCTTCATGGAGATTAGAGTCTGGATACCAGGTAATGTGTTTTGTTTCTTTTTGTAAAGTATAAATGATTCTAAAGTGTCTTTTTTACCAAGAAAAGCCCCAAAACTCAGACAAACAAAATTTCTAAAATGCAAGAATTTACTAACCAGGCCAATGACAGTAATCAGCGAACTGGTAGTTCTAGATTTTCTGGTTTTACCTGCTCTTGTTTGTAGCTGCACCTTTAGAAATCAGTTGTTTGATGAATGAGAGGTCATTCTGATAATATGGATCTATTTTCTTATGAGTCACTGCCATCTTAAACCTGGGTAAATGGAGTTTTCTGTTGAGGAAGAGGTGAGGGTTTTGTTTGGAGTTTGGTGTATACAGGGCATTACCCCTGATGTGTTGGTGATGCAAGAAGTACAGGACTATGTTGTCAGTTAATGAGGCTGTACCGTTCAGCAGCACCTCCTGTGTTTATAGTTTGGAAGGGTAACAAGAGGAGCTTTAGACTCTGTCGTGGTTTGACACTGGCCAAATGCCAGGCACCCACAGCAACTGCTTACTCGCCCTCCCCTGCCACAGCTGGACAGAGGAGAGAAAAACTTAATGAAGACTTCATGAGTTGACATAAGGACTGGGAGAAAACACTCCAAGGGCAAAACAGGCTTAAGTTAGAGGTACAAAGTGAATGTATTGCTAACAAAATCAGAGGAGGATAATGAGAAGTAAAATAAGCCCTTAGAAGCACCTTTTCTTCCGCCAACCCCTTTCTCCTTCCCACTGACAGTGCAGGGAGACAGGGCGTGGGGGTTTTGGTCAGTTCGTCACCCGAGGTTTTCTTCCACTTGGCTCAGGGAGAGAAGCTGTTCCCCTGTGAGACCGTGGGGTCCCTCCCACAGGAGACAGTTCTCCATGAACTTCTCCTGTGTGGGTCCAATCTCACGAGCAGCAGTCCCTCCAAAATGACTGCAACGTGAGTCCCTCCCACAGGCACACAGTCCTCCCCAAACTACTGTGGTGTGGGTCACTCTTCCACGGGCTGCAGTCCTCCAAGGACAGGCTGCTCCAGCCTGGAAGCAGGGGGCCCCTTCTCCCCCACTGGATCACAGCCATCCAGGCATCCACCCACTCCGGCGTGGGCACCTCCCCCACGGGCTGCGGGTGGATCTCTGCATCCCCCGTGGGCTGCAGGGGCACGGCTGCTTCACCATGGTTCTCACCATGGCCTGCAGAGGAACCTTGGGTCCAGCACCTGGAGCACCTCCTCTCCCTCCTTCTCCGCTGACCTTGGTGTCTCCATGTTGTTTCCCTCACATGTTCTCACCTCCTACTGTGCTGTGGCTGGAATTAAAACTGCATCTCTACTTTTGTTTTGATTTCTTCTGAAATCCATTGTCACAGAGGTGTTACCACACCACGCCAGCGGCATGTCCATCTTCAGAGCCGTCAGGGGTTGGCTCTGCCAGACATGGTGGAAGCTTCTAGCAGCTTCTCACAGAAGCCACCTCTGTGGCCCCCCCCCGCTGCCAAAAACCCGGCTGTGCAAAACCAACACGGACTCACACCAGCCTGTCATATCAGAATGTTAGTAGAGCTGGGCTTTGTGTGCAGTACATGGGACTGAAGACGAGGCCTTTTGCTGTTTCGCAAGCAGCATTTTATACTAACCAAACTACTTCTGTGGGGAAGGTGAGCTGTGCTCAAGAGGAAGTATTCACACTGTACACATACTTGCAGTTTGGGAGAGTATTATGGGAAGCAGAGATTAAACTACTTTAGAAATTATTTTGGGCACTTGGAATCAACAGATAGCAGCTTAGCTCGATTATCTTAGTACTTTTTTTCTGCTCCTGTCAGCAGTTCTCACCTCAATTTTGGGCCCAGAAATGTGAGCCCCTTTTGGTCTTTGAAATTGCAGAAACTTAACTCCATGATTAAATGTTCATATTTAAAAAAAAATGATTAGGAGTTTTGTCCCTGCTGACAAGCTATCTGGGACATTGTATTATATAATATCTTTTTGAGAAACAGTTTTACAGGTAATAGAACATTATTTTTAGCACAATTAAATGTACGTGTACATTTTTGTTATCTCTAGCATGCATGTGCTTGTTATTATATAGGCTATAGGGAATGTGCAAGGGGAATGTGCAAGTTGTCAGTCGTTCTTGCATTTTGGTGTCCTACATGGTTTTCACTGTCTGGGTGCTCAGCAAAAGCAAATCAGCCTTACTCTTTTGTAAAGATTTATAGACACAGTCCACACACAGTGTACATATACTGAAAGCCATTGATCAGAAGAGGAGTCTTCATCTGAACTGGTGCTGTGAAGTTCAACGTGTTACCCCTGTTAAAAGATTTTGACACAACATACCTTACATTATTTAATTTATTACATGAACTGCCCTGCATATTCTTTCGACTCTTTCCTGTTGAGCAAAGGGATTCTGAGCTGAGGAATGATCTTTTAACACTTGCCAGTTAAAACAGAAGGGAGAATATTTGTATAGAAGATTATGTTGTATCCCTTTTTTCCACTCCCAGATTGTAGAAGGTAGTCTGAGAGCTCCTTACACAGGACTGGTGTGTAGTCATAAAACCGTAGGGAAGCTCCCTCTCTTGGCTAACCATCGGTACTTACAGAGCTGGTAGGAACAAATTTTGTTATCGCTTGCAGGCTAAGATTACAGAGACTGGAGCAGGAAAGTATAAGTTTAAGTCCAGTCAGATAGGAATGCGAAGGACAGGCGTTCTCACTTCGTTAATCCATTCAGAAACCTAGCTTAAAATATTTAAGATCTAGTTCAGTTAAAAATAATTAAAATTTTCTATTTAAAAGAAAAAATTTATGACTATCAGTAACGCTTTAGGTATAAAGAGGACTTGGGTTTTTAATACAGAATTTCTATAGAGAGAACACTTGATTATAGGTTGACTCAAAAACTTCTAGGACAGAGCAGTCAAATTTGTATTTGGTTTTGATTAGGATTAACAACTAAGTAAGGTTTCTGTTGGATGGGTTTGTTGTCCTTACCATTTTTTTTTCGTATAAATATGAAATTCTTGTATATCATGCACTTTTGAGATCAATCTGGGTACTAGCCCCTGCTTATCTGAGGAGGCATAACAAAGAGGTTAATTGTAAACTAATCAGATGTATGTGATACAGTGTTGTTTCTAGGTGACTTTAAAATACAAAAATCAAACTAGTGTCATGCTAAGAGAAAAAAATTCTATCCTTGTAGCCCTATAATACAACGAGAAATGAATTATAAGGTTGGGGTATTTTTTCAGTGGAGAGATAGGGTAAAGTGTAGTTCATAAAATTGTTTTGAATGTTTTCCTGATCACGTTTTTCAGCTATTGAAAATAGACACCAAAACCAGAATACCTTATGTAGGGCTTTAATAATTGTTAAGTTCTGATAAGGGGTGTTAAATAGTCTTATGATGAACTGAAGGAAGAAAACAAGGTGAGATTTTTGTATTGGTTTTGTTTGATTTTGAGTGCTTTGTTGTTGCTTGTAAGAAATGGTGACAGCAATTACTGTGTTTATAGTACTAACGGTTCATAGAAAGAGAATGGAAAATAATCACTTAAAAATGCCGCTTAGTGTTAATAAAATGGGTTGCATTTCTGTTATTTCTGTTAATTTTGCTAATCTCAATGATTATTCTGTGAAGTAAATTAAATTTCAGTCTCTTTCCTCAATAGTAATCTATTCATTGAATTTCAGCTTGTTTTAGTGGCCAAAGAGGTGCTTTTGTTGTCATGGAGACCCTTTCTACACCTATGGGGTTTTTTGCATGACACTCGAAAGTGAGGTGCTTAGTTCTGCCCTGTTGCTGCAGTACCTAAGTTGGAGTAATGCGTCAAAAGCGTTACACTTTTTTTTGTTGTCCTAGGTCAAATGAGAGAACAGATGAAGGAGGTTCTATAAAGTACTTTAAAAAAACCCCTTTCCTTTTGCCAGTGGTTCTCTCTACGCCTGTTTCATTTCTTGGCTATCCATTGAGGTTTCTTATTAAAAGTTTCCAGATTTGTTACTACCTCCGCTTCCCTGTATTTTCAATATTCAGATCAGATATGGAGTTATTTTTGAATTACAGGATATATATGATAAGCATGTTGTTCTTCAGGAATCCAGTGTATTGAATAGTTCCACTAGAGACTGGAGAATTGGAGAAAGAGACACCCGTGAAACTCCTTGGAAGCTTACAGCGTCGTCTCCAACTCACTACTCAGGGACACTTGATCATCCACGTTCTGGAAGATTTTTGGGAAGCAGAAGCAGATTGGTGAGAACTGTTAATGTGTGATACTTGGAAAAAATATTGAAACCCCAGGGTTTTACTTTAGCCTTCCCAATCCAAAAAGCTGCCAGCAGGGGCTCACTGTAAAGTTTCTCGATAAGCAGATCTTACGAATTCAAGATGGAGCAAACCCTAGAAGATAACAGTGTTAAAGAACATTCATAGGATGAAAATAGTGATGTATAGTAGTTTTACTAAGAGTTAAGAAATATGTTTGAAGTCAGTAGCTCTGTAAAAGTCCATTTAAAAAGAAAAAACGAGGGGGTGGTTAGAATCTCATACATGTTATAGTCCTGTGGATGGCAAAGTAAATATCACTTATACTTGTTCCGTCAGGTATTTCCAGGCGGGGTGTTTTTTTGGACGGTACTAGCTTTGTGAGTTAACACCAAGGTCATGGGTTTGGAGACCTGCTTTAGGAAATTAAATTGTGATGTGTAGTTCATAGTCTGATTCTTCTTATTTACATGCTGCATACACCTTACTGCGAAAGAATGGTTACCTGAGATTCAAGACTCAGGCCCTAACAGCTTGTTTTAACTGGCTTCTGGAATGTGCATTTGAAACTCCAAGAATTAAGTAGTTTGTTTGTGCCACACTTACGCGTTGTAGAGTGGCAGTAAACCACTTTGAAGTGCAGTAGAAATATTAAGACTGGAAAAGCAGAAAACTGTGAACAAGTTTGGTGGGACAATAGTGAATTAAAAATTCTACTCACTTTCAAGGTGAAAGGTGTTTGGGTTCATAAGAGTGCTCATATCGCTAAAGAGGTGTTGGTTTTCTTAGGTGGCTTGGAAGTGAAGACACTGAGATATTGCGGGGTGAGGAGAAAGGAATTGGTGTGCACATACTGGCCTTCAGGGGAAGTCGTGGTAGACATCTACATATAGTTTAAATGCAAATGGAATCTGTGTTTCTAAGTGGTCTACGTATCTAGTTAAATTGGTGCTATGGCGTTTTCAAGATGAAACCCCTTTTTTTCCCCATTAAGGTTAATTATTCTCTTAAAGTAAATTCTAATGCAAGTGAACCTTGCAGAAGACACTCTGAAAATTCCACATATCATATAGTAAATGATTAAAAGATAAGTGATGTGTTAAATAGAAGATTAATGAGGAAAAGTGACCTGGTTTTGCACTTGGTTTCTGATGTTAGTTGCTGTCTCCCTATCTTTTTTTTTCATGATGGGATGAGGGAAATACTTAGAGACTTCTTAGTCTGAAAGAGTAAAATGTTGTGGCTTAAACCTAGTAAAAACCGTAACTAAGTAGAAATAAAATGCAGATATAACATACTCTAATTTGGTTGATCTTTAAAGGATCTGGGTTGTAGATAGTTTCTGGGAAGACAAACAGCTCAATTCAGCTTTTTGATTGAGCTCAACTTTTTTATATAAAAAATAAACCCAAAGCATTTCAAATAGAAAAATAATGCCTTGACTCTAAGTAACTGGATGAACAGCTTTGTAGGCTATTCCAAAGTTTTTTTTTTCTAAGTCTTATAAAGTCCTATAGTATTAGTTTCTGAAAACTCTTTTATTTCAGTGCCCTACACCAGAAATTGTTTTGTACCTGTTCTTTACTCTGAACTCCTTCAGCTGTGCTTGAGCTTATTGTAATCAAAATATACTTGTTTTAAACAGTTTTCCTGAAGCTCACTCCTTAGCTAATTATATTTTAGGTTGATAAAAAATAAGTTTGATTAGTTAAACTGTTAAGTAAAATAATGTAGCTCTTCGGTTTTGGCCATTTCTGGACACCAAAATATGTTGCCTTGGGAATCTGTAAAGCTATATTTGATTGTGTTTATAGCATCGTACAGGCCAGGAATATAATTTTTCCCCCTTTTTACAACAATTTTTTGTTTTAAGCCACATCAATCTGTAAAAGAAATAAAATGTTGAACGTTATAGAAATTGACTTTTGTTGGTAGGACTGTACTGAGTAAACTTGGAAATACTAACCAAGAGCACAAGCATAACTCCTACATTATTTTTAAAGAAAAGATTTTGTATCTGAAGTTGTTCTTTACGATTTTTGTGACTTTTACATTATGTACACTTCTATGCAGTGTAAGTGCATCTGATATACTATGTAATTTATTTTTTAATGTTATTTCAGTCTACATCTTCTTCCTCTCATTTTACATCTGGGTGTTATGGTGAGTCTGAGAGAACTCAGGGAGCATATTCAAGACTGCATAGCCAGCAGCAAGATAGTGATTCAAAGAGACCTAAGCTATCTTGTACATCTACCTCTTCTGTGAGAAGTAATGGCTTGACTGCCTTTTCAGGTGAGAGGTTGATTACTTGAGCTGAGTTACATCAAAACTGTCTGAGTAGTAAGATCAGGTTTTATCAAGTTTTAAAAGACTTGCTTCAAATATTATGCTTATATCTTTCTTAAGTAATAAAAATCTATGCCTATCTGAAGAGTATCCAATGATAGCAGTATCCAAAGTTCTGAGTATGCTGTTAACATGGTCTTTTGAAAATCCAATTGTACTCACGTCATTTCAGAATTACTACCTGCACCTATTCCGTTTGTGGTGACGCTGAACTTCATGGCTCAAACATGCCTTAATTGGTTAATATTTCAAGAAAAGAATGAGTGCAGCTGCTCTTATTTCATGGGTCAAATAGCGTTGATACATCAACGTGTGCCAGGGAAAGCAGAAAGGAAATCTTTACCATACGTAGCAATATGTTCAAGCACAGTGTCATGGTTGGTTAGAGCACTGTTGCTAGGGGTCGGGGAAGAAAGTTCCTTTCTTAGCAGGGCCTGAACTCATTCTCTAGGTCCCAGCTGGAGAAACATTCTACACTAAGAGCTTTTGCAGGAAAACCTGAGATTTTCATTAAAGCTGTGAGTAAGTTCATGAAACATGGATAGACAGAAGTTGTGCAATATGCCAATAAAAGTCTAAAGCTCAGGAAGTAATGGTCAAAACCTTACACTGAAAATATTTCTAAACCATTTTGATACAGATCATTAGATTAATTCAGATTACCGTTGTGCGTATGTTTTAATGGGTTTTTTTAATATCCCCTTACAGTATTGCACAGACATCCAAATAAAAATTAATAAATTCTTCCTCAAACTTCAATATTATTGATACTTTCTTACTCTGTTAATAAAATTACAACCATTACCATTTCTCGCTTTGGTGTAGAACTGTTTATCTTTCCATTTCTACATTGGTCGGTTGTCACACTGCCGACCAGTGAGTGCTTAAATTTGATTTTTTAAGTTAGCAGTGAGACAATATTAAGGTGAATTTTTCAGAGCCATTGAAGAAGACTCTTTTGGAGCAAGAGTTTTATCCACAGCTGATTTATGTACAGTTTGCTATGAAATTGTTGAAGCTGTTAACAAAAAACAAGATTCCTTTTTACACTGAAGTGTTTTGCTCTGTAATATGAACTAGAATAGTGTTAGTCATTGTTCTTAAAGTTGTGTCTAAACTGCATTTAAGCTTCATTGGCTGTTTTTATGAGAAATGAAATTTCATTTAAGTAGTGCCAAGTAGAATGGCAGCGTTTACTAAGTCACAAGCTGCCGTTTTGCTATAATGTGAAACCTTTTTAAAAACTAGCTACCATTAGGAAGCAAGATGCTACTTCTCTTTCTCTTCTGTCCTGTAAGAATGTTATTGGGCCTGACTTTTCACAAAAGTATTATTGCTTTTTGTTTGATTTAGCTTTCAGAACTAACTTGCTGCAGGATGAAGTGCCAGCATCAGCAGAGTGTGCTTAGCTTTATGTTGGCACCTGGGTCCTTGGTCAGCTTAGTGGTAATGTTAAACTCGCCCTTGATATGAATAAGAAAAATGCCTGTATAGGTGCCAGTTTTAATGGATTTTTAGATGATTACAAAACCAGGGGATTTATTTACTTTTTCTTTCTAGATTCCTCATGGAGATGCAGTAGGATTCCTAGATCTTCATCAGTAATGCTTGGCTCCCTTAGAACTGATCTGGTGAGAGAGCGAACACAGTTAGAAAGAAGAACAGATCTGTCTGTTAATAACCTGGTGGATCCCAGCTACAGAAACAGTGACTTTTCGCCTTCAACATGTATGTTTCGTGTAACTGAAAGCTCATAAACCTACAGTTCGTATAGCTTTTAGTTTCTTAAGATGTTCATATAGTCACAGAATGATTTGGTTTTGAAGGGACCTTTTGTTCCATCCCCTGCCATGGGCAGGGACACCTTCCATTATCCCAGGTTCTTCCAAGCCCCATCCAACCTGGCCTTGAACACTTCAGGGATGGGGTGTCTAAAACTTCTCTGGGCATGTTCTTTTAATATTTTATTCAAAACACAAACTCAAAACATATTTTAAAGTATCATTTTAAATAAAGTTGGTTGGCCACTTTCCATATGTTGACCAAACCATCAAAGGATATATGAATGGTCTAGCTTGTAGAATGCATTCAGTCATGTGAAAGTGGTGTTGGTAGTTGCCACTGTAATTCTGTGATTAGTCAGTAAAGCTCTTTTCTTGTTGGTTTTAAAATCTCATTGTATTTAGGTTTGGGTAAAGAAATTCTGTTGATTTGACCCAGGAAAGTTTTTTCTCATGGTGCATATTGTCTTTTCATTTGGGTTCTCAAATGGTTATTAGGGAAAACTGCTAGACCACTGAAAATAAAAATGAATAAACACACACTTTACATGAGGTGAGAGGTTTGTCTCATGGCAACTTTTAGGACTAGCAAGGACTTCTGCACTGTATTTTTCACTTCCTGTTCAGAGTCCTGTGGCCTTCTAGAGCTGTCTCAGGCGAAGCTCACCATTAGTCTTGATCTGCAACCTTTTGCAGATGCATTAGTGGTATTTTGTACTGCAGTATTTATTTAAAAAGCCATGTTTATAAGGATAGAAGATAAGCAGAAAAGATAAAAATTACTTCCAGAATTTGTCCTGTTGTCTTGCCTTGAGAGAAGACTTTTTTTTAATGTCATCATACTCTCACACTTTTTAATAAGTGGACAGTTTGACTACTTTACCTAGTAGAGCCTAATGGAAGAAGTGGGTTGGTGAGCAACCTTGCTTTGTACTCTCCATGCTGTATTTCTAGTGGTAGTGCTGCTATTAAGTGCTATAAAAATAACTCCCAACTGTGCTTTTGTGTCGTCAAAAGCATATGGTAGATGCTTGGCGTCTGTGCGGATGTTTTGTTAGCTGGAATCTGCCAGATAAATAAAGCTCATCTTCAGCAGCAAATGGTGATTACAATACAGAACCCATTGAAAGGAAGTCACCAAAACTACAGAGATGAAAGTTTTCAATTCCAGAATACATAGAGAGCTTCTGTTTCCTACCTTTCTCTATCCATGCTTGTTCCTCCTTCCCCCTTTCCCCCACCCACAACCCCCTAGTACAGCCGTTTGAGGAGGGAGACTAGCCACCTCAGCCGCTTCTTGTCAACTACAGTTCATCTGCAGTGGAATCTTTCTCAGTGTGTTGAGATACTCAGACAGCATTTACAGAAGATATGCTTGTAAGAATGATAGAATGGTTTGGGTTGGAAGGGACCTTTAAAGTCCTCTAGTCCAATCCCCCTGCAATGAGCAGGGACATCTTCAACTAGGACAGATTGCCTAGAGCCCTGTTGAATCTGACCTTGAGTGTTTCCTGATGTGTTTGAGCACATCTTGTCATAGTATTTTCCTCTGCTTTTCTGCAACAGATCTCCAAGACAGGCCTGCCTCTTCGTATGCAGAGGGAGCAAGACCAAAAGAGAACTCATTAAGCACTTTGAGGCTGAATGCACCCATGAACCGCCAGTTGCCTTCTGATCGTCAGCCATCTTTTTTCAACAGAGACTCTAGCATGAGCTCTTCAAGATCCAGCTATTCTTCAAGGCAAAGGAGAAATGAAATGGAATCTCCGCAGAGGAGTGTGCAGCCAGCATTTTCTCTTACTGCCATTAGAGATGAAACCCCTTCCTCAAGTGGTTCCGAAAGGGTTTTGTCTTCTCAGAGGTCCTTGAATGAGTCTGCAGCTGACAGCGAAGGGCGGCGTACAACCAGGCAGCTGCTGTCTCGTTTAGCATCTAGTATGTCATCTACATTTTTCTCTCGAAGGTCTAGCCAAGACCCATTGCATACAAGATCATTAGGCTCTGAAGAGTCAACAGTAATCCCAAGAGTTCAAGCTACTACTCTGTCAAGTAGTAACGGAGCTGCAACTCCGGAAGTTCCAGGACTTCAGTCATCCGAAGCTTCTCAGGGGTTTAGTTTTCTTGGACGAAGATGGGGTTTATCAGGAGTTTCACAGAATCGAAACCCTGATTCTGATGGGGAAAGTTACAGACCAGACACTGAAAGTAGGAGCACAGGATCTTGGTTGTCGTCCTCTTTGAGGAACAGATGTACACCTCTCTTTTCCAGAAGAAGGAGAGAAGGAAGAGATGAATCCGCAAGGATCTCTACCTCTGATACAACTGCTAGATCACAACATCTCTTTAGAAGGAGAGAGTCAGATGAGGAGACCTCTCTGGAAGCATCAGATAGCCCTCCTCGGGCTTCTGTTAGCAGACCACCGACATCTGCAGTGTCTGGTATTTCTACAGCTACTGCCTCCCCACCAGATTCAGCCCACAGTGGAAGAAGTTCGGGAATTCTGCCTAGTTCTCTCTTTCGCTTTGCAGTGCCTCCAACATTAGGAAGCAGTCTGTCTGACAATCTTATGATAACTGTAGATATTATTCCCTCTGGCTGGAATCAGTCTGATGGACAGGAAAGTGGCAAGTCTAAAATACCACCTTCAAGAGATCCAGAAAGACTCCAGAAAATTAAAGAAAGGTAAGTTAGTATGTTCTTTAGTAAAGTTAGTAAAATGAACCTGTTTTAACATGAGAGGGCTTTCTGCAGTCATGATTTTAAAAGAAAACTTTCCTCTGGAGGAGGCGGCAACTCGGTCCCCTGTCACTTGCATTCTTGCTTTTGTCTTTAAAGAAACTTGTTTTAATTCTCACAGGTTTGAGAACAGTTTGATAAATGAAATTTTCATTACAAAAAGTTCTACATGAAATGTCACAGCATTTGTTGGTATTCCATCCTATTCAGCCTGCTTTTAGAAGATTCTGAAGATGAAGAGGGTGACTTATGCAGAATCTGTCAGATGTCCTCTGCAAGTTCTGACAACCTTTTAATAGAGCCATGCAAATGCACTGGAAGTCTGCAGTATGTTCACCAGGAGTGCATGAAAAAATGGCTGCAGTCGAAAATAAATTCAGGTAAAGCAGACTCTAAACCAAGGTAGACTTCCAGTTATATAGGAAGGCTTATGAGAAGGATTGCACTCACTGAGGTCTTCAGTTGAAAAGTGAGCAGTGGGGACAAACGGTAGCACTTCCAGACTTTTTGTGTGTCTGTGCAGCTTCTCATGTGAGTAGTTCCAAGAACTGTATTTTTTAGAGAACTATGTTTTTTGGGGTTGTCTACTAAGATATTGGACAAAATATAACATTACAGAGGTATAGCTTTAGAATTACTCTGCCACTTCTGTGGGTATTTGTTCCCCACTCTTCCTTATGGAAATGGTTGTGCTTTTTTTCAAGACTTCTATAGCCGAACTAACTGTTAGCAGTGATAGGAATTTGAAAATCCAAAAATGATTTTGAATTGTAACTAGACTTAAGTACTTTATTTTTTTTTAAAGATACTAGCTCCTGTTCAAGGCACTTTAAAACTGCTTGTTCAAAAATTACTTCAAAGTGCATATATAATTCTTTAAGAAACACTTCAGATATTGCACGCTGTAGAAATATTTTTGTAGCAAATGGATTGTCCAGTTTGTAACCGTTATATGCAGTATTCTTAAGACTTAAAAGTAAGTGGCTTGATAGAAGACATTAAATACTTTGTACCAAAGGAAGGTGCCAGTATCCCTTGATATTTTTACTCAGTACCAGGGGTTATGCATCACAGTAGGGGTTTACTAGAAACTTTAACCTGTATAAGAAATTAAGTTGAAGTATTTAACCACATATAAAGACCTAACTCCACTATAAACTGGCTGTGTTCATCTTGCTGCTTATGGAGGAGCTTGTTTTAAAATGGTACTGAAGACAAAATGTTACTTAACCGTAATTTTATTCTGGTACATTTATTCTTGCTTTTGTGTGTATTTGGATTACACGGTAAAATTCAGAAGGCCCAAGAAGCAATTTTATGCCAGACTTGCAGGAAGAGGCATATTATGTCCAGAATGAATATGAGGCAAAATAGGTGCAGCCGGATAGAGAATAAACATTCTACAGCATTTAAATTCGGATAGTAGCATATATCACTACGTTCCTATTAGAGGCTTTCTTTCCTTCTAACCTTGCTCTGCAAAATAAAGCCAGAAATTATGTAGGGTTTTTATGTTTATATGAGTGTGTCGTACATTATAGATTGTTGAAACTTGACGCTGAGTTTTGCCCTTGCCTGCCTCCCCACCAGGTTCTTCTTTGGAAGCAGTGACAACTTGTGAATTGTGCAAGGAGAAGTTGCATCTTAATCTGGAAGACTTTGACATTCATGAACTCTATAGGGCACATGCAAATGAACAAGTTAGTATATTTTACCTAATTTGGTAAGTGTTGGTTTAGTGCTGGGAGGACAGTCTTCTTTCGAGGAGACAAATGCATCTCCATTTCAGAAGGACTGTTATGTATATAAAGTAATGTTAATGTGGAACAGCTTTTTCTCCTCAATATTCCCACTACCGCTGCTTGCCTGCTATGCTTCCTAGAGCTAAGCTTTCCGTAAGTGTAATGTATCTCTTTCCTTAGTTGCACATCTGTCATCTAGTTTTGTAATCCAGTGTCTCCGCCACATAGCTGCAGTGTGAATTCTAGCAGGATTAGATTGAATTTCACATTACCTCAGGAGTTGTCATTGGTTTTAGCTGGTTTTGAACACAGGTGTTTTAAACATACAATTATAAACTTCTTTTGTTTCATTACGATGGTGGAAACTAACCTCTGTTCTAGCAGTTTCTAACTGCTCCTTCAAATAATTTCCTAAATTAAAAATAATCAGAGGCCCATTGGTATTACTCTTGTTATTTAAAATACATTATCTTAGAACTACTGAATTGTGTAACATTTAGAAATGAGTAAGTAATACAAAGCTGGTGTTTTTAATGAACTTTATTTGGAGGGATTTCCCTATTCTCTGATTTGTATTCTGATAATGCACAAAGAACTAATGATACTAGCCTACCTCAGATGTTTAAAGAAAATATCAAGTGACATCAATTTTGGGGCAAAACAGCAGCCGCTAGTTTTTTTATTATTTAAAGTTCTTACCCTAGTACTCTAATTCCTATCCATTGGGGCAGTCTCTGAAAAATCCTTCTCGAGAGTGCCATCATCTTGTTTTAGTACTAGAGCTTATTAGTTGCTGTCACTGTATTTCAATAGAAATAAGAACTTTGACATTTTTTCCCAAAGAATTGACAAAATTATCTGTTCAGCAGTAGCATTTTTAAAGGTTTTCTTTTATCTTAGCAGGTAAAGGAATTCCTCAAATATTTATAACATCATAACATTCTTAAAATGTATTCCTTTATTTTGGCTTTCTGTAAAGCCTTGGGACCACAGACAAGAAACCAGCAATATTGGATTTATCTCCCCAAGTGATACAATACTCTGATTCACATATTCTTTCCTCTGAATTAACCATGATGACTGAGATTTAATTTGTAGAACTCTATTTTTCTTCAAGGATAACATGTTAAATTTGGGATGGATGGGAAGGACCAGAAGTATAAATAGCTTTTCAGGAATGTAAATTTTTTAGTATTACGTTTCCCTAGTTCTTTTGGGACAACTAGAGATAAATCTGTAATGATTCCATTAAAATCTAATTCTTGTTCTACTTGAATCGTATATGCAGGCGTATTACTGACATTCTGAATGTTTCTTTCATTTTCTTTAAGGCAGACTATGAATTTATCAGCTCTGGTCTCTACCTTGTAGTGTTGTTACACTTATGCGAGCAGCGCTTTTCTGATATGTTAGGAGCTGCAAATGAGGCCAGCACACGTGTCAGAGTAAGTATGCAGTGGTTTTCTGGCAGGAATTGCTCATACAGAGAGCTTGGAAGCAGATTGTTACCTTGAGTGACCTAGGAGACAGATACCCAAGAAATACACTTCTTTAACAAATTTAGGTCTGAAATGGGCTGAGCTTCTTAGTGCACCGTGTTTGATTGGAAACTGAAGGTACCACATAATTGCAGGAACTGTGCTACCAGGATGCTTTTTCTCAAGGTTGTTGGTAATTCATTAGTTAGTATATATGTTGTCATGATTATTGTGAATTTATGCAAAACTGGAAGGTTAACCTCTCCCTGTGCCAAACACGCAGTTAAGAATGCTGGGCTACCTGATTTGTTTAATATTTCTCGTTATGCAAGTCTGTATTTACAAAGGTCTAGAACTTGAAATGCTTGCCTGCCGGAGTACACCTAAATACGTACTTGAATATTAACATTCTGCAACAGTTCTAGTTGCAGACTGGAACAACTGTAGTTCTAGTGTGATTTCTCTGGCATTAGTCCAAACTCTTTTTAGTTGCATTTGACTGCATTCTCGTCACTTGAAAGGCCTGGCTTAGAAATGTGGTAAGTACACCTTTAACGAGTAAGAGATCAGCATACAAAGTTCTTTCTGCACAGCGATTCACTCCTAAACCCAGTATTCTACATATTTTTTTAGATACTAGATAATTAATCAGTGCTCTTAGTCAACTGAGCTCCTGAAAAGCTGATTATTTTTAGTTTTTTTACTTACACGCAAAGAAGTGACAGTATTAAGCTTATCCAATGCGTAGTGCAGTGGTTGAGTGCTGGCAGGTACTGGGTCTTTGGGGAAGAGGCAGGACTGTGCTCTACCTAATCTCTTAAGGTATTAGAACGGTGCTCCTCTTTTCCATACACATCTAACGTGGGGCTTGCATTCCATGGTCCAGTTTCTCTGCTACAAGTGTAGAGATGTAAAAGACGTACTCTGATTGTAGCCAGCATCCAGCACAGGTTATTAGCCTGAGTGTATTGCAGAAGATGTTTTTACTGGTTTTCTGTCAGAGGAGGCATTACATACTTTCGTGTGTGACACTGCATTTTAAACCAGTGAGAACCCTGATGCTAGTGTTTGATATCAAGCATATAAGTGAGCTGTGGAAACTCATTTTATCTGCCGTGTCTCAATACCTGGACTTTGGACTGAAGCAGTGATGCCGGTCGGCAGTGACAAAAGAAAAACCACTTGGCTGAGACTTTTTATTCCTAGGAATTTTGGCTTGGGTTTTGATACCGTGTGCTTCTAACATTAAACTGCCACCGTTGCCTAATAGTAATCCTCGTCTTAAGATTTTAATTGTAAACAAAAACTTGAAGTGTATTTATGTGGTTTTTTGTGAACCGCATTCAGAGGGTTCTGTTTTGTCATATTAGTTGTGAATTAAATGAAATGGATTTAACTAATGCAAGTTCTTACTGTGATTATGTTTTTCTGCATTACAGGTTTTAGGAGTGGTTTTCATTAAACTGACACTTGTTTGTGTTGGCTGCTTGCAAAATTGATGTGTTTTACAGACTGTAGAACATGAAGATGATGTCACAAGCTGCTACCACAAACATTTTACAGCTGAAATAACTGTGCAAGAGCAATTTGAAGTCTAATGTGTGGGGATTTATATTAAATTTTGCATAGTTTTTTCTAAGTTGGGCAAATGGGTTAGGATAACGGACATCTGGCATGAAGCTTTGGGATGTAAAGAGTGAAGAAAACTTTGCTAACTTGTTGCAAATTTCTGCAGATAACTTTACAACTTTTAAACTACTTTCTCTCTGCCTTGTTTCTAGTTTATTAACCTTGCAAGAACTCTTCAGGCACATATGGAAGATATTGAAAGTAGGTGCTTCCCCTCTTTCCCTCCCCTCCCATTAGATCAACTCAAAGCTAAATGAGTACAATCCTCCTTGCCAAGATTCATAATACTGAACATAATTACTGAAAACTTTACCCAGCAGTGCTTTTTCCATCATCAGTAGAGTTATTCTGAGGGGGACCTGATTTTAATTCTCTATGATTAATTTTCCAACAGCATAGAGTTGTTTAGACCACGGAAGTGTTATCTGCAATCAATAACAAAATTCCTTTGTAGTTACAGTTTGGTTATTGTAGTTCTGGTAGTTCGTAATTATGGGATTAGTGGGGACCTTCAGGTTGTTGCCTTTTACAAGAGTCTTAGTAGGAAAGAAATATTTAGGATTGAATTTAACTGCATTTAAATTAGACACTTTTATTGTCATTTTCCTTCCCTTTCTTTTTCTTGCCGTCTTCTCTTCGTTTTTTCCATTCACACACACTTTTTGGTTGTGTGGGTTCCTTGATCAGACCTATGAGACCCCATGATTGAAGTCTAAAGGTTGCCAATTTTTAGCAAAGGATTAGCCTACTTTTCATCTAATGGCTGTTTTTAGTGTGTTAAAACTCAAAACTATATGCTGATACATTTACATTTCTGGTAACTATACCCTGGATCTATATCTGGGCATGTTGATTAGGCAGTAGAAGGGTAGTTGATCTACCCTTTTTTTTCCCTAGTGTGCATGTGAGTGTCTGTCAACTGTATATGGTTTTTCAGTACTCAGGATGCATTTGGAGTACTCTCAGGAATGGGAATGTCTGTGTGTGAAAGAGAGTTCTGGTTCGAGATGATTATTTCTGCATTCAGAGCGGTCAAAGGTGGACTTGAATTCTGAATTAATTCCTAAGTTATGTGCATCCTTACTAGAGTAAAATTTAATGAGTGTCATTTTACACCTTAATTCAATCTATATTTGATTCAGCCTTTAACTTGCAGGTGAGGAATACTGAGTTCTAGATATATTGTTGATGCACTTCAGTTACATTTCTCTTCTAAGAACTGAAGAAGCGAGGAGTCAGACTTTTCTTCTTGCGGTGTTCAGGGATGGAGCAAGTTACTCCCATATAAATACTTCCTTGCCTGCAGACCTTGCTTAAGCGGACATATTAAATTCCTGTTACAGACAAGCTGACATTTTACAAACCTAATGTAGATGGGTGTATTGACTTTTCTGTCGTAGTTGGCAAGCGTGTATTTGTCTTTTAACTCACCTTGCAACAACAACATCCTGTGCGTGTGTGGGCTTCGTGTTCATCTCGCGTATGCTGAAAGAACAGGAGTGGAGAGAGGAGCTGCTTCCAAGTAGGCGCAGGCTGCTTTAAGCAACATATATGTGTAAATACATATATATAAAAATTTAAAGAGTCTTTGTTTAGACTGCTTTCTAGGTACTTTAGTATCCAAATTGTTAACCTAGTGAGTAATTTCTTTCCCTTGTGCTGGGTGCTGCTGTCATGGATTGAGTATATCATCCTCTAACCACTGCTGGAATTAGCCACTCTGAGCACTACATAAAAGTTGAATCTCTGGCGTGATTAAGTTTTCTTCTTCCTCTTATTTTGAGGAAGAAGAGTAGGAGGACACTGCATATTGTATGTTCCGTTGAGTTTTGATTTGAAAATGCTGTGTTTTTCCGACATGAGATGCATTTAAGAATTAAGCTATGTGATTACACAAGGTTTGGGTGGGTATTACAGTCTGCTATTTAATATTATAAAATCACCTTTATTTCCTCTACTCATCCTAAAGTGCTTTAATTTCATAGATTTTTGTCAAGGCTTCTGATTACATTGTGTTGTTCCAACAGCTTCTGAAGATGATTCTGAAGACTGATGCTGGTAGAACTTTCATACTGGAAGAAACAAACGGAATTGCTGCAGAAATGCTGAACTGGCAAGAACAACATCAACATGCATTTGTTTTATTCCTCTCCTTAGTAAAAAGCGCATTAAATATTACTGTAGTTTTTGAAGCATTGTTGAATTCAAAATCAATTGCTGCACAGTGGAGCTCAGTGGACTTGAGAATTACTCAGCATGTGTGAGGATTAGATACATAGAAAGCAACTTCCTTTTTTAAACTATGAGGATGTTGTGCTTTGTTTTGGAAGACATCAGGTTCTGAATATTTAAGGAAGCTCTATCTCCCTTTGTGTTTCCTTCTTACTGTAGTCAGACTTCTGGTTTTGTCTTACCGAGTTTTGCTCCTGTACTGGCACTAAGTGGTTATAGTGGGTTTCAGGGGGAGGGTGGGGATGCCCGTGTACTTAAATAGGTTTTGTTTGGGTGTTCTTAAATGCCTCTTTTGCCACATCATATAACTGATTGCTTCCATTGTTAATGAATGAACAGGAGGATAAAGCAAGATACTGAAGAGATTGTTTGGGTTTTGGCTTATTTGAAGATTATTATTTAACTCAAAAAGCAATAAGAACTTGCAGTGGTCTTTTAATACTTGGTGATGGCTTTTTTATGTACCAGTTTGGAAATCTGAGATTATATTTGATATCATGTGGCTGTTCCATTATGGAATATTGCAGGTGTAAACTCTTGCATTTCAGCATTCCTAGCAGATATGCAACTTGATAAAGACCTAAGGTTGTTTAGTTTAATCAGACTTTTTTTAGATTCCACCTTCACTGTTCAAAGCACTGGTTATCAATGTGTTTTCTAGTGTTGTCACTTCTTTATAAATAAAGACGAAAGAGGTATGCATCTCTACTGGTATTGTCCATTTTATTTAAATGTGGATATCTACCAGAACTTACACTTGAAAACATGGAAAGCTGTAGTCTGTAGTATGGCTTTACTAATGTTTATAAATTCTTACGCAGATATTTAAGATTGTTCTGACCATTTTGGATTGAAATGCTTTCTATAAATGGTGGTACAATAAATTCTTACACATATATTGGAATTGTGTTTCATACAGATATGTGTTAGTTTTGTAATTACCACAGTAACAACGTATCTGCAAAGAGTGCAGTATGTTCGAATGCCATGAGTTTAGTTTATTGGTTAGTTTATTATTACAGTATGTAAAAAACCTGACTTGTGCAGAGGAAAGGATGTGCCCTACCAACTGAAATGAACTCATGATTTTTAGAGTTAACTAAATTCATTACATGAATTGGCCTGTCATCTATAAGACTTGAAAGATAATTGAATGCTAGGGAAATGACATATTTCTATGCCCATTCTGGTAACTTTAGGCATTTGGTGCCAACACTTACAAGTATTATTCCAGTAATTAGTTGAAATACAACTCTGGGACATCCATCTGAAAAGTGAAGGTCCAGGCATATGTGAAGACATTTCTAACTCATTTCTGAAGAAGGTGAATTGAAGTTTATAATAAATGTTCAGTCCTTTCTGAGTTAGTCAGTATAGCTTAATAAAATGTCATACAGTGAAGCAGTCGGTATTTCATATGCACTCAATACATTTAGGGTTACAGGCCTGGGTTCTGATACCATGATAAATTGATGACTTGAAGGATATTTTTAAAATTTTTTTTCAGTCTTTGTAACAAACACCGTTCAGTGAAGGTGAGCAATGTAAGTAGCTCCATGTACAAATGTGGTTGAAGTGATACATCTGTTTGGTGCCCTTACAGCCTTGCTGAGCTTCAGTGCAAGTGAAAGAGGGACATGGGGGAATACCATGGTGGAATTGTAGAGGATCTGAATGCACCGGTTGGGAAGAACGCTGCCGTCAGACCCGGCTGCCTCCTCAGAGGGGAGCTGCCTTGCAATCCTGCTGCCCCACAGCTTTAGAAGGGCACAGGCTGGGAGCAGCCAGACTAGTTGTCTTCTGTGTACCTGTGCTGTGAGATCTCTGTCCATGGGAGCACCTATCTGTGCAAGCTCTTGCGGGTCCATGCAAGCGTATTTTAGTTAGCATAATGCTAACAACATGTGTGTCCATGCAGGTGTCTGTGCAAACGTGCATTTTATCCTGTCCACACACACATTGTGCCCTGTTTGTTCCCTGGATTTCGAGACATAAGAAACTGCGGCTTGTTGCTGGTTCTAGCAATTCACAAGCATACCCGATCCTCAGTGGTGGGCCCAGATCTCACTAATGAGGCCGGTGATGACAGATCCAGGTGTGAATGGGAACAAGCTGCAGAACTGAGTGGCTCATCCCGTCCTGGGGCCAGTTAAGAGCTGTGAGGCTGACAGAACGCAAAGGTGTTCAGTGGCATCGTGAGTCTTTAGGGCCGTGACTCCTGCAGAGGCCCTTGGTGCCCTGATGGACGTGCTCCAAGTGTCCCTGATGGATGGGCTCCTGTGCTGAAGGAAAGAGGGAGAGCATGGTTCTCCATGACACAATTCTGACTTCTGCTACTGTGTGCGTAGTAGTCTTGTGTTGTGTGCTACCCTCATCTGTCAGGTTGTTTGCACTGCACTGACCTGCCTTGTTTCAAACGTCCATCTTGTGCATTGCTGCGCTCCTCCCAAACCCAAGCAGGGGCTGGGCTCTTCGCCTGCTCGTTAACACTGCAAATAAGAACGCTGCACACGTGCAGTACAGAGTGTCCCACCTCTGCACATTAACTCTGCAGCGCAGAGCACGCACAGTTAAAAAGCAGTAATAAAACTCAAACATAAAAAAAAAACCAGCAAAAATGCGTGCACATAAGCGGCAGGACTCCAAAAAGCAAAAGGATGAACCATAAGATTTTTATATAGGAATGAAACAATCGAGTGCCTGAGAACACGAGCGGGGGCGGCGGGGGCGCGGGGAATGGCGAGCGCTCCCGGGCAGCTCTGTCCCCGTTGGCTGCCGGGCCCCGGGCCGGCCCTGGGCTGAGCCCCGCGGCGCTGCTGCCGCCTTGTGGCCGCAAGCGGTACTGCCGCCACCCGGGCCAGGCCTGGGCTGAGCCCCGCGGCG